>PVHP010008823.1:0-52051 GCA_004024765.1 Zapus hudsonius
TGGTAGGGTTATATGGGCCACAGCTCACTCGCTATATCCTGAAAAATACAAATACAATCTCCATTGGAGAGTTAGAACAGTATAGGTTAACAGATATAGACCATTCTGGATTACCTAGTTTCTATTTTTAGTAGCCTCCCTGTCAGACGTTCGCATAGTGCATCTTTTCTTGGGTGCCCAAGAGTATGGGATCTGGTGCCTCTTTTTAAACCCTCCTATGATGGTCTCCTCTCTCGAGCTCCTCTGCTGCTGCCTTCTCTAATTTCTGCTGCCGTCAGGAATGTCTGTTTTGCTTTGTGCTTTGACTGGCATTTTGGCAAAACCTCTCGTAAAATCTTTGGGTCTTATGTTCTGGTTGCATGAGCAGATAAGCTACAAGCCCTTCCTGGATCAAACCCAGAACCCCAAACTGTCAGACGTTCCCCATCCTGACCCCCAGATGCTAGATATGGAAGCAGAGGATGTGGTGTTAGTCCTGTTACGCTTTGATGGTGCTTCCTTAAGCACTCACTGCTTGTTGTCCCAGCAAGGAGAAAGTAACTGATACAAAGCTCATTATGATTTCTGCTACGTTAGTCACTTGAAAAACTGAATCAGGATGGAAAGATGGCATGCTTGCAAAGTCTAACGATCTGGGTTCAATTCCCCATACCCAGATAAGGCAGATGCACAAAGAGGTGTGTTCATCCGGAGTTTGTTTGTAGTGGCTGGAGGCCCTGGCACACCTGTTCTCTCTGTCTAGTTCTCTACAATCAATTTCTCTCTGCTTGCAAATAAACAAAATGTTTCAAAAAATAAGCCTGAAAAACTGAATCATAACACAATCAGAATACATTTAAGAATATGCTTATAGGAGTTATACGAGGTTCATATATTGTCAAGTTAAATTTTCACTCTCGAGGAACAGCACTGGGACCCCGTGGAGATCTGCTAACTTCCCTTATGTGGTTTCCTCTTTAAACCCAGAGACCCTGAAGGACTGAGCCCAGGTCAGCCAAATAAAATGGGCAAGCTCCCAGTTCCTGGTGAAACTAAATAAGATCCTGTCTTCCTCCATTTCTGTACTTCCCTCTTATGAGGGCTGCTAAAGGCAGTTTTTCCAAACTGAGCCCCCTCTCTTGTGTCTTCTCCTTCTCAGTAGGAAGAATGGGACTGCTGGAAGAGCAGGGATTGGACAGGTGCTTGAGTCCCTAGGGTCCTTAAATCCCATGAAAGGCCTGATTCCCAGGGCCACGGGGAATGGGACAAAGGGATCTTGAAATATTGGGATCCACAGGTTACCTCTAGCTAGCTTGATGCAAAAAGAAAAAAATGCAAAAAAAAAAAAAGACAAAAGCTTACCATCACTAGACTCAACAACAAGTCTCCTGTCCAGTTTGTACAACTCTTTTCCAGGAAAAATAACCATTCACTATCTCCTATAGTTCTTCAGGGGGAACAGATGCCTTTTGTATTTAAAGTTAAAGTTACAGAGTAAACATGTGAAGAGTTTTGCTTCTCTGTGTGCTATCTCTCACTTCTGCTTTTTCTTGCCAAGATAGTTTCACCAAGTCAATGCCATTTAATTTGTAATTTTTACCTTGGTCAGCTCTAGATAGAATGTAACATTCTGTAATTCTCAAACTGATATGCGACCCAGGAGAAAACCTTTATAAAAGAGCCTTTTATAAAAATTCAAGTGCCAACAAGGTTTACCTAAGAACTGGAGCAGACAAAAACTTCCTAGTTTAGCAATAAGTGCTTGGGTAATCTCTGTCATAAAATGTCCTAAAATGGCAAGGAAGGCATGTGCAGGAGCAGGAAGCAACTAGTCACCTTGCATCTGCAGCCGGATAACAGAGAGCAATGAATCCATGAATGCCAGCCAATGAGCAGCAGGGTTAGAGTCCCTGCCAGGAGTCCTTGAAAGGCCATTGTGAGAAGCTGCAAAGTGAAGCCTGCAGTACAACGAAGACTCCAGGATGCTGGAGGCTATGGTTACTTCCACCGAGGAAAGCTGTCAGTACAGAGCAGAACCAGTCAAGAGAAAGGCTATGTGTGTTACAGGTGTTAGAGCTGGGAAACCCTTGTAGCCCAGACAATTCTATCATGAGCCTCAGATGCCAGACATGAAAACCAAGGATGTGGTGTTTGTCCTGCTGTGCTGGGATCTTGCTTTCTTTAAGCTACGGCTGATTGGATCTTATATCCCAGCACCGAGAAAGTAACTGATACAAAGATCGTTGTGATTTCTACTAAGTTTGCCAGGTTTTTAGCCACCTGAAAAACTGAATCCTAACAAAATCAGAAGGTATTTAAGAATATGTTTGTAGGCCTGGGGAGATGGCTCAGTCAGTAAAATACTTTCCGTGCAAGTATGAGGACCAAAGGATGCACCCCCAAAAGTCTCCTAAAAGCCAGGCAGAGTGATGCATGCCTGTAAACCCTGTGTTAGAGAGATGAAAATGGGATTCCTTGGGTTTGCTGACCAGTTAGTCTAGTCTAATGCATGAGCTTTAAATTTACTGAGAGACCCTGTGTCCAAAAGAAATGAGGTAGAGAGTGTTTGAGGAAGACAAGATACATCAATCTCTGGCCTCTACATGCACAAACATACAAACATAAAACATGATACATTGTACAGCCTACACACTTACAAACAAAGATAAGATATTTTTAACATAATCTGGTTATCTTTGTCTAATCTTTGTTCAAATATTATATAAAAATTTAAATTAGAATTCATTACTTCCTCAAAAATGATAAAACTCTCCTGGTATTGACTAACCAAACTTTGGAAGCCTGTGGGATAAAAAGGGCAAAAAAAAAAAAAAAAAAAAAAAGACAGCCATCCTTGTCCTCCAAGTTCAGCCAGGACTCTTGACAATGACTGGGTTCTACAACTCTTGATGAGTCACATGTCTTCTGGATTGGAGAGGCCATAGAGACCTGAGGTTAGACTCTCATCAGTACATATCTTGCAAAGAGGAGTTATCAAAGTAAAATGTCCCTTGTGTTTCCTAGGAAAGTCACACGGTCAGCAGGACCCTCCTGACCCATCCTAGCAGATGGCATAACTTCTATAGGAAAAATTAATAGAGCCAAAGGGATCCCTCAGAAATCCATGAGTAACCCCAACAAATGAATGACTTTAGCAGTTAAAAAAAGAGGTTAATTTTTGATTACTTAGATGATCTTGAACACTCTGCATAAAAGTATAACTCCAAAATAAAATAATTAGTAAAGTAAAAAAAATTCCTTCTGACCAGAAGTCTAATCCTCACATTCTTTAGCCATGGGGCATAGTACTCCCAGACCTGCAATATATGACCCACTTCAGCCTATTCAGAGAGGCCCCCAAGACTCAACTGTCTATGGACTCAGCGTCCATAGCTCCTGGTTTTGTAATTACCCAAACAGGAGGTATCTTAATAACATTTATGTGCACTCTTATCTGTGTCTCCACTAAGAAAATCATTTCTTAAATTCCATAAAACTCTTCTCAAGATGTTCTTTTTTTTTGTATCAAAACTAATTGGTCAGGCACTAAATAAAAATCCAAATCCAACACTTTCTCTTTCTAATGTCACTCTGATATTACTGAGAAAAATAATCTTCATCATAACTGAATCTGTATTATTAATCTTCAGGCTCAACCTACTACCAATACTTTACTCCAGTCTTCAGAACCCCTTAACTCAGGGCATCATGGGCAACTGAAACACATGAATGAATCATGTTTAAACCTGTCTCCTCTCTCGATGCTCTCTGCCTCCTAGAATCTTCCAGATAAAGAAGTAAAGCGCATCATCCACCCACCCCACCCACTGCTTCACACTGAAAGGTTTTCCAACCGTTGTTTAGTTGTGGCCAAAGTTGGTCCCTCTTATCTCTCCTGCAGAAGCTCTTATTCTGTTCTGCATTGATAGTTCCTGCCTCATGCACTGGCTAATGAAGTTTATTTCTGCCAGGATTCACTAGATCTCCAGCTGAGACAACTCCTCAGTAACTTCTCTGGGCCAATTTGGACTCTCTTTGCTCTTAAAACTTGTTTTTATCTCTGCTTTGTGGTTTTGGCCCCTACTTTATTTTTTAATTTATACATTTGTTTTTTTAATCTACTTATTTGATGTGAATCACAGCACACATGAGGTGGGGATATCACTTTCTGGTTGGTCCTCACCTTTCATCTTAGTTGATGTAGGGTGCTGTAGTTACCTTTACATTGCTGGGACAAAACACCCAACCTAAAGCAGCGGAGAGGAAGAAAGGGTATTGTTGTTGTTATTGTTGTTGTTGTTGTTGTTGTTGTTTTGGCTTACAGTCTTGTGGGGAATTTGCAGCATGGCAGGAAAAAGTTGGTAGAACAGAGCCTGGACATCACTTCTTGCCACAGCAGCTGGCAGAAAGCAGCAAGTGAGTGAGCTGAATTGGTAAGGGGGAAGCTGGGCTATAAGACCCAAAGATGCTCCCAGCAACACACCTCCTTTAGCAAGGCTCTACCTCCCAGATTGCCACCAGCTAGGGACCAAACATTCAAACACGTGAGTTTATGGGAAATATCTGACTTAAAGTACCACACAGGGTCTCCCATTGATCAGTGCTCCATTTGTGAGCTTCCAGGAAATTCTCTTGTCTCTGCCTTTCTTCTTGAGGTAGGCATACTAAGATAGCAAGAAGCCTACAAAATTTCTAACTTTTACACCTGGTCTGGGGATCCAAATGCAGGTACTCAAAAGTTGTGCAACAAACACTTTATCTACTGAGCCATTTTCCAAGGTTCTGAACCTTCCATTCTTAACCTTCTCATGTGATTGATATCTTACTAATTATAAGTCATTAAACTCCAGATGGTATTGTCTCTAAGATATCATCCATTACCATCAACATTAATGCCTATCTCCCACAACCAAAGACCCTTAGATCTCCAAATTTATGTCAGTCTGGCCTTCAAACTTTTGTAATAGCCAGATCTCCCAAAATGCCTCTCAAGGCTCTGCCTTATGGTCATATGGCTCTTTAGCAGATCAGTAGTGAGAGCCAGGGCTGGCCATGACCCAACTCAGCTTCAAAACAAGTCCAGAAGGCAGATCTTCATCTCTCGTTGATAATTTGACCTTGATGCCTTATCAAACGGAAATGTAAAGACAAAGGGACAAATATAAAATAAAATTCCCACACTTTAGTAATCAAGCACAATCATTTGGAGCCTGACCCATGCTGTCTTACAGTCATCTGGAGCCTAACCCTTAATGACCCATGGAACTATACACGAATGGCTGGTCACAAAAGAAACAACTCATGCTACAAAATTTACTGTTCAGCAAGGCAGAAAAATGTCTGCCCGTCTACCTAGGTATGAGCCCCACATTGGAGGCTCATAATGAAAAGACCAGGAAATCTCCCAAACTGAATTAAAAGAATATAAAAGAATTTCATTAGACTCTGTCTGTTTGTGACTTTAGGAAACTCTCTTTCTCTACCATGCCATTGGCCTTCCAAACGTCATTTTGCAAAGGCATTATTATCTCACCCATCACGTATCACCGTATTGCTCAAAGGGGCCTTGTGTCTTCTAAGTATCACATCTTCCCTCTGCTACCTATTAACCAAACAACATTCCAGGGCTTTGCAGTCTAGTGATTCCACTTTCTCCAAGGCTGCTTTTCCAAGAAGAAGTACTGATGATTTACAGACCCTTCTGCTAATCCTGCACTCTCCTCCCAGGACACTTGTCTTGGTGGATGTGAACAGCAAGCACTTTATTGTGGAGTGCTTCCTGACAGAAAGCACACTGACGCTCAGATGAAATTACAGACTGCCCTGAATTTCACTCTGATTGTGAAAGATAACTAGATTTTACTGTAAATGGTTTATGCATTTCCTGAGGGGGGGGTATGGTATAGCAAATTGCTCCAGGTCTAAATAATCCCTCTTGAAGGAAGGAGTCAAGAGGTCAACAAGTTTGGGAGAGGTGAAACTTAGAAGGTCACAGGACCTTTACAGGCATAGTAAACAACTGTTGGGGAGTAGGGGTGACAGACCCTGACCAGTGTTGAGTAACAATTTTCTTTGAATTGAAATTCCTGGACTTCAGTTTCACCTCTGCCTTATAAGCCCAGATTGGATCTGGGGAGATAGCCTGGCAGCTCCAGCTTTCTCTAAATAAAAGCTCTTTTCCCCTTTCAGAGTGGTCCCATGGTGGTCCCAGGTGGTCACGTAGCTCTCAGCATTGGGGAAGGAAGGTCCCTCCACCAGACAGAGACACAGCACGAGGGGGTTTCCAAGGCAGGCTTTATCTGTAACTCCTGTTGAGGTCCGGATTTCATGTTGACACTTCTTTTGAAGCTTCCTGCACTGGTTCTGGAGGGGGACCTAACTGTCTGGAAAAAGGTTTCTAGACCCCTTCCTAAGGTTGTAAAAAGATAAACAACTGTTTGGGGAGAAACACCAAGATCAGCTGGGCATGTCTAAGCCATGCAGTGAGCTCCAGAGATGCAGCTCCCCTGAGGCATCCCCTGTGTTGGGGTGGGATTTTCAGTGATGCAGCTGCCAACATTACTGTAAGCCCCCCCCACACACACACACATTGTAACTCCAGTAGACTCATTGGTTCACTAAAACTAGTCATACTTTGGTCAATAAGAATGCTGGGTGGGGAGGAAGGGATAAGAACTCCCATGTTGGCAGCTCTCAAGTCTCAGGTTCTTGTCTATGTCAGCAAAGAATTGAAAATACAGACTCAAGGGAAGGGTAAGTTATAAAACTTATTTTAAGGAGAGTTAAGATAGAGGGAAAGCAAAACAGAAAAACACCTGAGCTAAAACAAATTCTCCCCTTCCCAGCCAGATGGGCATGGGGAAGGGAGGAGGGTGAGGGGCTGAGAGAACACACGTATGGTTCAGACCCAATTATATAAACCAGGCATCCAATTAGAATGAGCCTCATCATCCTACTTAGGTGTATAAGGGAGAGACCTGATTGGTTGGTGGACCCAAGAGGCTGACTCAAGAAGGGCCTAGTCCTGTCAAAGCAGGCAAAATGTCATCCATGATTCTTTGGGCCAATCCATAGCTAACTGCATATCAAGAGAAAAAAGCTACCTTACTATTAATCTGTATCAATCTGAGTCCTATCTGGGGTGAATAGACAAGTATGTATTTGCATCTCCCCAGGGAAAAATGTTTCTGGCAACAATAGACTTCTTGTAAAGGATGAGATTCAAATGCTTTCATGTCCACACAGGAATTCCCATATTCTTACAAGGGTATAGAACCAATTTATTGACTTTTATATTTTTAAATATTTTTATTTCAGAGAGAGAGAGAGAGAGAGAGAGAGAGAGAGAGAGAGAGAGAGAGAGAGAGAAAGGGTGGGAGAGAGGGGGAGGAAAAGCAAGAGAATGGGCAAGCCAGGACCTTTTGCCACTGTAAATGAACTCCAGATACATAAGCCACTTTGGGTATTTTGATTTATTTGAGTCCCGGGGAATCGAACCTGGATGTCAGGCTTTGCAAGTAAACACCCAAATCGCTGAGCCTTCTCTCGAGCCAGAACCATTTTAAATATCACATTGCATAATTCTTACCTGGGGAGCAGTTACCAAACATCCATTCACCCCAATAGGACACTGACAACAGAAGAAATGAATGATTCCATTCAAGTCCTGCTCAGTGAACCAATAAGTTTACTGGGCTTGTTTATAGGCAATGGGTGAGAGGTTGCTTACTATGACCTCATCATCGGAGCCATGGTATTTTGTAGGTCACTACAGTAATCCGCTCTATGTTGGCCTGTCGTCATGCCAGGCCTGGAGGAAATGGCTCACTGTAACCCACAGCTCCCAACTGCTGTCCTCCTTCACTGCCTTACTGTAGCAGCGGAGCTGGGATTAGAATTTTGATAGCACCCAGCAAATTGCAGTGCACCTCAGAATTTAAGGAGTGCCAAATTCTTGTCTATAAAGTTAATGAATTAAAAGTATAGCCCACCAGAAGATGAGGTATAGTGGGAGACTTTATTTAAAAGAGAATGCGAAGTCACAGAGTTCTCCAGCCACCAGTGTGGAGAGAACACGTGGGAGAGGTTTTAACAAAATCTATGCTGTTCAGCTAAACAAGCAGAAGGAAAGATAACAGAGGGCTCCCATCATGAGGAAAGAGGTTCATGTGGGAAAGAAATCCAGCCCCTCACCACAGCCTAATGGCTCTTACCTAATGTCCTTCTGCTAAGCCATGTGAGGGAAGAGAGAGAGAGAATTTTCTGTCCAGTGAGTATTCCCTGGCCCAGGTGAGCAGAGAGACAGCTGGTTGGTCCATACCTGACCAATCAGTTTTAGCACCTAGGTTTGAGCTCTAGTTAGAGACACCTCCCACTCAAGGGGAGGGGGGTCTATGGAGCTTGCCTGAAGGAGTTAACTGTCACATTACCACCAAGTTACTTGCATTTCTCTTTAGTGCCATTAGCAGCATCCGACAGCTCATCTATTGGCCCATTAGACTCCAGACTCTCTAAATTGAAGTGGTGGTGGCCTAATCCATAAGAGCAAAACACTACAAGCAAACTGCAACCAGCCCATGCTAACTGAGCCGGTCAGAGGAAATGTGCAGACTTTATTTTGCACGAGTGTGATGTGTGTGCATGTTTGTATGTGTGAGGACACACAAGTGGAGCATGTTCACGCACATATGTAGAGGTCAGAGGTTGATGCTGGTTGTCTTCCTCAGTCACTGTCCACCTTATTTTTGAGCCTAGAATCCACCAATTCCAGACTAGCTAGCTAGGAAGGTCTTTTTGTCTTCTGAGCACTGGGAAGACAGGCATGTGCCACCACGTCCAGTATTTTACATGAGGATCCAAACTCAGGTCCTCACTCTTGCCTGGCAAATACTTTACCCACTGAGCAATCTGCCTGTCCCAGAAAAGTTCAGTTAGTAAAAAGAACAAAGCAGCTCCCTGGGTGCCTGTCACCCAAAGGGGTTGTTCAAATCACAGGGTAGAGATGCAAGTACAGGTATGTCTGTGTTTGTAGAAAGATGATGAGAAGATTTAAAGTTTCTCATATAACCTCTTGGATTTTGCAATATGTACACTGAAATAACAAGGGCAAACAGGTTTATTAACTTAAGCATAGATACTTGAATTAGACACATGGGTTAGTGTTCTGGCTTAGCATGGACTAGAAAGATGTTTGCATTGTCTCCCCAGGGAAAAAAGTTTCCAAAATAACCAAAAAGAACCCAGGAAATGGAATCAAATTTAAAATTCAGTTATAAGATGAGGACGTGTAAAAGTAAATATGTCACCAGTATCACATGTGACATATTTGTGCTAAAAAAGAGTGCTCATCTAAAATGTAAACTCAACTAGGAGCCTGGAATTTTTATTTGCTCCAAATAACAAACCTCTGTTGTGATCTCACTATTTCTTTTGTTTGTGGCTCCGGATAAGTGAGTGAAGTCAGATGCCTCTGAAGCAAAGAAGTGAGGAAGCGGCTTCACCAGATCCCGTTAGGAGAGTGTCAAGTCAGCCTCAGAGTTGCCTCCTCTGCAGCCAGGGAACTGGGTTCCTACTGACACATGGCCCCAGGCAGCCCTGGTGGGATAAAGAGAAGTTTCTCCTCACTTCCAGTGCTCTGGTCAGCCAAGCATGGCCTCCCCAGGAAAATCCAGAGCTCCCAACTGCTGAAAATACATCAAAGCTAAGGGGTTAAGAAGAGCCCAAGAGACAAGGACTTGACAGTAGGAATGCGCAGGATTCCTGCTCATTACCCAGCTGCTGTATGCTGATTTTGGGAGGACTCTAGTTTCCAGGGGTCTTGATTCTTATGCTCCTGAAAGAGAAGAATTCCAATGAGATACAATAATAGCTCTAGCAGTCAAGAGTTGAATTAGGGCAAGCAAAGAAGCAGGAATACACCATAGAAAAGGAGTGGACTGAGCCAAACTGCAAGGGCAGGATGCTGGCTGGCATGAGGATATTTCTCCTCTCCCTGTCATAACCTCCCCTGTGCCTCCCCCCGGGGTGTGCACTTCTAGGAATGGGGCAGACATACTTTTCCTGGAAGCCCATTTTACACTGAAGTTAGTCTGTTCTAAGTACATGTATAAGATGTAAGAATATGCATAGGGGTTTAAGTACTCCTGAAGTTGACCATTTTTCTCTCGATGCTTTAATCTGGTTTAGTTCAGATGACTCATTTTCATCAGCTGCTCCTCATTCACTGTTTTGGAGGTCCTGAGCTGGCCCAGACTATCTTTCTAGCTTGGCCAGCAGGGACCATTGAGGTAGTTAGGGTGACCCTGAAAGTTAAAGCAGGAATGTCTTCGGGCCTATCCTTTCAGTCTCCACTTTGCTAGAGAAGATAAAACCATCTGACTTCTTTTATATCTTGTCTAAACTGTTTTTCCAGGAACAACCCGAGCCCTTCCCTGGGAGGGAGGTCTCCTTACCTAGAATCCAAATCTAATCCTGTCATTGTGGTTGGTCAAGTTTAAGACCCCAGAACTTGATGACATGGCTGGCTTCTTCCTGAGCCAGTCTCTGGCCCAGACTAATCAGGGGCAAGTTCTCTTTTGGTTGACTGTTCATCACTCCTGAACCTCCAGGTTCTGGTGAGTTCCCCCTCCTCTCAGCCCACTAGGCTGAGACAAGGGCAACCCCGCTCCTTGCTACCCCTCCAGCCCTCCACATGGCAGGAGCTTTTTGCACATTTTTTTCCTCCCTAACTCCTTTTTCAGACCTGCTCACATGGACTCTCAGACCATGTGGGTGTATTCATTTTCCTTTCCTTGGATTTGTACTCCCCTTAATAAAAGTAGAAATTTAATAATTATCATTCTCAGTCTTGTTTTAGCCAATTATATGGTTAAAAGCAGACAGGAACTTAGGGTTTGGAGTTCAAGGACACTTTTCTGCATTCCTAACCTCCCCCCTCCACCACCACCATTATCTTTACCCAGGGCCTCTAGATGGCTCCCCTTAATCCCATTGTTCTCTACATTTTAAAAATTTATTTGGCTGGATGGGTGCATGGGGAGTGGCCTCCAGGGCGTCTCCTTTTATCCCCTGCTCTCATTTCCCTGGGGCCCTCCTCAATGGGGTTATGATATTTACTGCAGGCGTCCTGGAGGCCTCAGTCGGTCCCCCTCCAGGGCTTCTTGACACCACAGACACCAGATGCCTGCACCACATTTTACATTCTGCTTATGTGGGCAGTTTGGGAATTGAACCCTGAGCTGGCAGGCTTTGCAAGCAAGTTCATTTTACTCTGGAGCCATCTTCTCACCTACCCCATTGTTCTTCATGCCCCAGTTTTGGGGTCTTTGGGGGGTCAGTTTCCCCCTCTGCAGCTGACATGCCTAACAATGCTTTATGCACACTCTATCAGGCTCGATTCCTTCAAGTCAGCTGGTTTGCAGTACGACCAGGCACTTCATCATCAGGTTCTTTGCTACACTTCATTTACTATAAAGCAAATCCTCCTGTGGCCCATGGTCCTGTTATATCTGTATCTCAGGCACTCTGACGAGTCCCCATGTATGGTTGGCTGTGGCAGTGCATCATGAAGGAAAAGGCCCCGTATGGAATGCATCAACCTGGCCAGGATGAGGGCGAGGAAGGACTGGAGGGAGTGTTCCCAGACACACCTACTGCGGCAATGCTGAGACTTCTGCCTGCCGAATGCTGCATGATAATCAGCCCATACTGTGGTTCTAGAACCATCCTGACAGGAAGACGATATTCTAAAATGACTATCATGCCCCTCCCTTTAGCTATCAGACTATTAAAACAACAGGCTCGAAGAAATTAGAATTTTCCTGGGAATCTCATGCTGGAAGAAGGAAAAGACTAAAACCTAGTGTTAACCAATAGGATAGCGTATCTTCAGAGATTTCACTCAGTTCAAACCATTGTTTTAGACCACCTTGGCTAGAGCAGAGATAAGCCTGGGTAGAACCACCCCTTGATCAGGAATGCTTACTTATACATACCTCTTGCCCTCTATTTAAAGCTAAACCTCATGTCAGGATCCTGAAGATAGAGTTGGAGGGTCTGTGGCCCTCTGTTCTCTCCCAATAGGGCCACATTGAATAAGTCTTCCCTGTTGCTTTTCATTAGTACCTTGTTCCTATTTGTTTAATTTAAAAATTATTTGCAAACAGAGAGGGAAGAAGAGAAAAAATGGGTGCTCCAGGACTTCTTGCTAGTACAAATAAGCTCCAGACACTTTGGGCCACTTTGTGTATCTGGCTTTAAGTGGATACTGGAGAATTGGAACTGGGCCATCAGGCTTTGCAAGCAAGTGCCTCGAACCACTATGCAAAGTACACACTATGCAATGTACATTTCTATTTTTAAAATAGTTTTATTGGGAACTTTATATGTGCACATGCTGTAAATTGATCATATTCCCATTAGGTTGAGGCAGTTAGAGTGACCGGGCCCTGAAAGTAAAAACAAGAATGCTTTTGTACCTGCCTTCCAGACTTTTCTAGAGATCAGAGAGAATCTGCCTTCTCCTTACCTCTTGCCTGATCTGTTTTTCCATAAACAACCTGAGTCCCTCTCTGGGAAGGAGTTTCCCTTTCCTAAAATTAAGGTTTAAATCTGATCCTGGAATTCTGGTTGGTTAATCTTAGTATGAAATTTGGCATCATAGTGGCTTCTTCCTAAAATATCCCCTAGTCCATCAATCTGCTCTCTCTCAGTCTGAGGGGAAAGCCCACCACAATAAGGTTATAAATAGATGGTTACTAGTTGGGCAAATTCCCTTGTTGGCTTTTCACCTCTCCTGGCCTTCCAGGTCTTTGCTTTAGTAATGATGTGTGAATTTTGGGGCTGAGGGGGGAGTTCCCCCAGATTAAGAAATCCCAAATTTTGGGTTCTTTCCTAATCTTTAATGAATAATAAAGACGGAACCAGGGACAAATTATGAATTATTGAGTTTACTTGGGGAGAAATCACAATTTTTGGAATTTATTTAAAGGGAATTAGGGCAGGGAAAGGAAGACTGGAACATTTTCATATGGAAAAAACATTTCAGAGAAGTGGAGGTTAACAAGAAAATGAAGCTTAGAGAGTAAGGTTAGAATGAAGCCAGGAACTCATGAAAGCTAGAGAAAATGGGGCTTACAAAGTGAAGTTCAGAAGGGGTTGCAAACCCTTGGAAAGCCAGAGCAACTAGGGTTTAGAAGGTGAGGTTCCAAGGGGGCTGCAAACACATGGAGCACCCTTGTGGCAGACCCCGAGTGACAATCAGTGCATAGTAAATTCAGAGACCATGAAACAGATAGAGCGGGGAGATTAGGATTAAAGAGGGGAACATACTCAGCATCAGTTTAAGGGGGAGAGTGGGGGGGAAAAGGAGATAGTCCACATGTCTGATCCAGAGTGGGAATCCACACATGATAAGTTGACAGATAGAACAAAGAGACCAGAATTAGAGACATTAGAAGACAGGGTTAAGGTCTCTAACCCTGAGTGGAGCTGGGAACCAAGACTCACATGGGGACGCTCAGACCACACCAGAAGCAGTCAAGAGGGTCTCAGGAACGGAAGAAGGTCTGAGGAAGAAGAGCCCCAGAAGCAGAAAGGGCCCCACCTGGCTGCCACTTTTATAGCATTTAGTTCAGGTAGGCAGGAAAAGATCTGATTTGTTGTTTGATCTGGAGGATGGATCACAGAGTCCACCCATATCTGGGTGGGGCTGGGATCAGTGGGATTCGCCGTAGATCAATGGCAGGCAGGAGTTCCAATTCAAGTTAGGAGTGTTCATTCTTGAGTCATGAGAAATCAGGTGTTTGGCATCTTCTGGTCTCCTCTGGGCCTCTATCCCTAGCTGAGACCTGCCTAGCTTTCTCTATTTTGTCTCAGTTAGCCCCCCTTATCTCGCAGCTGGACTGAGATGGGGGGACCCTGATCCCTACTCACATCCCCTCCTTCCTTTCACATGACAGAAGCTCTCTGTACTTTTCTTCTCCATTTTCCCTTCTAAATACACCTGGGCTCTGAGACCACCTGGAGTGTATCAATATTCCCTTCCTTGGTTCAAGGACTCTCACTCTCATCTTTGATATTCCTGAATAAAGATGTAGTGGTTTATGAATGCATCCTTCTCAATCTTGTTTAATCCCAATTCCTTGGTAAAAACAGACATGAACTTAGGGTTTGGAGTTTAAGGACTTTTCTTGAATCCCCAAGCCCCATTACAAGGTTATCCTCGCTTGTTCCCTCTCCTCTGCCCCATTCCACTGAAGGACCTGGGGGGGGGGAGTGGGGCATCAGAAATCTGCTGTGGAATCATTAATATACCAGTCGGTTTATGTCAGGAGGGCAGTTTCTCTCAGTATTCCTCCTCCTCTTCACTATGTCCCCTGAGCCTTGCAGGGCATTTTCTAAGTCTCTTGGGGTGCTGAGTTCTAGACTGCTTCTTATTTTCTGCTTTGATGATTTTTGTGTCTCCCTAGTGTCTACTGCCATCTCCAAAGGAAGGTTCACTGGCAAGCAATGAGAGAAGCACTCATTTTTTTTCTGCTACTTTTTCTGCAATTGATGCAGAATTTGGGGGCTTAGTGTAGTCTCTGAGGGCTGAGAACCCCAAATTTAAGGTTCTTGTCTATTTTCACAAAGAATTGAGAAAACGGGCTTCAAGAAGGATAAATTATGAATTACTGAGTTTATTTAGGGAGAAATTAAGAATTCTGAGGTTTAATAAGACTCAGTCATGATTGGTTTGTGGACTCAAGGGGCCAGTCCACCTAGGTGTGCTAGATTGGGGAAAAGGTAGAGGGTGCTCTTACTGAGGAAGTTCTAGTAGCCATCTTGGGTGAGACTGGATGAGATGCTGAATTCTAGTTTTGCCAGAGCTAGTAGTGTGGTATCTCCTAGCCCTTGCACCCCCACCCCTTTTCTTTGGCTGGTTGCCTATGAAAAGCTACCTTGCTTCTGCTTCTCCCTCACAATGGTTCCTGGGCCCTAGAGGGTGTGATAGAGATGACTCATCACAGGCTAGGCACTCAGATTTCTCATCACTTTGATGGGCCTTGAGTCTCCCTGATATTTGCTGTCATCTGTACAAATCACATGCTCTCACTGAGAGTGAGAGAAGCAGGCATCAAAGAGTGCAACCATATACATTTAGAAGGTGTTGGAGTCAGCTCCATGTTGCTGGGCTAAACATCCAAAGCAGGCACAGTTTAGACTGGAAGGGATTTTTTTCAAGCTTACGAACCTGAGGGGGTGGGTAGGGAGTTCTATTAATGGTGGGAAAAGCTGCTTTCATACATTCAAGCAGAGTGAGTTAACCAAGAAGCCAGTGAAAACCAAAAGCAGCAAACAGCGGGTACCCACCAAAGCTCAGACTGCTTTCTTGCACCTTTAGACTGGAAATCAGATCTGCCTCCAAACACACACTAGGGCTGGGCCTCAGGGTCACCTCCAGTGACACATCTATTCCTGCTGGGTGGCTGGAAGTCCAAGTTACAAGTTGTAATAAAACAATTGAGTCTATGGGGGATATACATTCAAATTACCACAGAAGGCTTTCTGATGAATATGGCCTCTCCATTTAGATGAAGAACAGTAGCAGCTTCCCTTTAGGGTCAACTTAGAAAAACCAAATGTTTGACTCATGGACATATAAGAAAGGGAATAACTTCAGATCAAGGGCATATCTTCAAGAAAATTATAGGTTTTCCAAACCTTACAAAAGAGAGGCCCAGATAAAGAAGAGATAAAGAAGGTATACAAGCCAAATAGACATAACCAGAAAAGAAATTTCCCACATCACATTAGTGTTAGAACACTAAACACAGAGAACAGAGATATAGTACTAAAAGCTGCGAGAGAAAAACAGCTCTTCACCTACAAAGGCAAGCCCATAAGAATAACATCCAACTTGTCAATGACAACTCTAAAAGACAGAAATTTTTGGAATGGAGTATTTCAAATACTAAAAGTCCATAGCTACCAACCCAAACTACTATACCCAGCAAAATTATTCCTCACAACGGAAGGGGGAAAGGCTTTTCACTATAAAGGTCAGCTATATGAATATATGAGCACTAAGCCAGCCCTTCAGAGAATCCTGGATAGAATACTTCACAATGAAGAGAAGAATATCTTGTTTCTTTAAATGATCTACTGATGGATCATTAGGGCTGTCCAGGCCAAGGCTTTGACTCTAACTAAACTCCAGTAACACCATTCCTTTTATTATCTCTCAAGGTTTCTGTAGGTCAGGACATTGCAAGGACTTGGGAGCAAACTCTGACACAAGAATTCCTGGGCATGTGATTTACTAAAGGACGTGTTCTGGAGAGACAGGGGCAAGCAGGAGAGGCACAGCTCCACAGCCCACTTCAAATTGCTTTCCAGCCTCTGCTTCTTGATTTGCAAAAGGGAAATAGTATTTGCATATGCCCCATTTTTTCAATTTATACAATTTGTGCATATAAAGCATTTACCTACTGTATAGTGCTGCATTCATTATTTGGAGCAGATAGCATCCAAAATATGCTATTGGTTTCATTTCCTTTGAATTCTATCTACCAACTACTTCCGAATTGGCAGACAAATCCCCTTAATAATCAAAAGCAAATATGAGTATCCAGAATTTCTCCATGGGTCTTGGCAATATTATCATTTCCAAAGAGATTCAGGGAAACCTATTGTAGAAGACAGCACCTAACTATCTTCATACTAAAAACTCAATTCTGAAGCTTATAAGTTAGCCTCCATGATGAAATGCTTTGCACTAGCCCATTGAAATTGGCTATTGTCCATTATTTATATTGTTGGCATTCATTTGTTATTTTATAATAATGCTAGGAGTAATAACATTTTAAACCAGCATATCTATAACCTTAAGAGTAGAGTTTATATTTTAAAAATATGAATAAGAAAAATGAATATGTTTATATGAATATATATGCTCACCCCTTCCCAATAGGTATCTGATGTTAATATGTTAATTAGCTTCGCTTTCCTTTCCATAATAGTTAAATGTTAAGACATCATGTTGAACATCATAAATACCTACATTTTTTATAACTTAAGAAAATAAGAAAGTGGCTGGGGATGATAGTAAGTGGTAGAGTATTGCCCAGAAAGAGTAAGACCATGGTTTCCATCCCCAGTACCACAAAAGGGAAGGAGGAAGGCAGAAGGGATGAAAGAAAAGCAATTTTAATATCTGATGCATTTCTAAACATCAGAGCAGAATACCACCTGGAATAAAGTGCTTTCAAAAACTATTTGTTGACCAAAGAATTAATTAATTAACTAATTAATTATTATAGTTTGAATATAAAATGTCCCCTTTGGGCTCAGAGATTTGGGAATTTGGTTGACACCTGTGGTGGTTTGAATTAGGTACCCTCCCCCCATAGTTCATGTGTTCTGAATGCTACGCTGATGGCAATTTGGGAATTAAAGCCTCCTGGTGGCAGGGTGTTGTTGGGAGCTGGCTTATGGATGTTATTTCCAGCTTCCCTTGCCGCTGCTTATCACACTCTCCTGTTGCTGTTGTCCACCTGATGTTGGCCAGGATGAACCATGGGTTGCAGTGGTGACCTAGTGGAGATGCCAGGACTATGGAATGGCTGCCAAGGAGAGCCTCCAGCTTGAAATGCTTTATTCCCCAGGCTGTGAGGAGCCCAGCTAGGGAAGTGGAAGTTGATCTTCAGAGATGTATAATTGGTTAGAGTTGCTGGACTTGGGGCTATGGAAATTGATTATTTAACCTGTTTGTTTTCGATCTTGTATTGGTTCAGTCTTTCTTTGCTATGCCCCAGTTCCACCTTTTGCAGTATGAATGTTTATTCTGTGCCATTATGTTTCCTTGTTTTGTTCTGTATTGTGGCTCAGTTAAGAGACCTTGCAACTATGAGGATATTTGAGCAGCATTGGGATTAATGAAAATTATGAGGACTGTTAAAGTTAAGTTGAATGCATTGTATTTTATTTACATCATGAGTGACCAGGAGAAGATTGTGGTGGTTTGAATTAGATGTCCCCCATAAACTCACGTGTTCAGAATGCATGGTCCCTAGCTGATGGCAATTAGGGAATTGAAATTTTGAAAGAGCTGTGTTGTTGGGGGCAGGCTTATAGCTTATGGGTGTCATAGCCAGCTTCCCCTTGTAAGGGTTTGACACACTCTCCTGCTGCTGTTGTCCACCTGATGTTGGTTGGCCAGGAGGTGATGTCCAGCCTCTGCTCATGCCATGATTTCCCCTGCCATCATGGAGCTTTCCCATGAGTCTGTAAGCAAAAATAAACCTTTTCCTTTCACAAGCTGCTTGGTTGGGTGCTTTGTCCAACAACAAGAAGCTAACTACAACACCAGCTTTGAAGATCACCTCTGGACAGTGGTTGGATTCTGAGGGCTCTGGCCTCATCAAGGCCTTAATCCTTTGATGGTTTTCTAATATGATGGCATATGAGAAGGTGGTAAAACGTAGATGAGGTTTAGTTGAAGAGTGTAGGTCATAGGAGGCATCTCCTAGGGGTCATGTCTTGCTCTGCCTACTTCCTATTTTCCCTTCTCTCTGTTTCTGATCCACATGTTCCTGTCATCATGATTTTCTGCTCACCATGGGTCCAAAATCAATGGATCCATGGACTATGGACTAAAAAGTCTGAAACTGTGAGCTAAAATATATTTCCTTCTGTTATTATTTATGTCAGACATTTTGTAACAGCAATGCAAAGCTAGATAACAAAATACTAATTAAGAAAAGGAGAGATAATAAAAAATCTACAGTATCTTATGCATGGGTCCAAAATAAAAAAAAAACTAAAAAATTCCTCCCAATTCACAATTTATTTGCTGACAATACCTAAAGAGAGCTGAACTTATTTGGCAGAAAAGCCTTAGGTGGACTGATGGGGGCTGTCACAAGGTTTTCTGTATCTCACTTGGTGTGAAGTTTCTTGTGTTTCACTGAAGACATAGTAATGTGTTTGATTGCAGATACCTCTAGGAAGATTTTGTAAGATATGGACTAATATATGCATATAATATATGAAGTATATGAGTTAAGTATCTCTTACTGAAACGTTTTGGGCTCCAGTGCTTTAGATTTCATAATTTTAGGGGATTTGGGAAATTTTGCATACTTACTGAGATACCTTGTGGTGGGTTTGAAGTCTAAACACAAAATTCATTCATATTTGTTAATTCCCTTTCTCATAATGACTAAAGGGGACTTTATGCGATATTTTTATACACTTAAGTTTTCATTAGAGGTCAGATGTGGAATTTTCCACTTATAGCATTCGAAAGTTTTGGATTTTGAAGCATTTCAGATTTCAGATTTTCAGATTGTTCTAGTTAGCTCCACTTTGCTGGGATGACCTTCCAAACCAGACCCAGTTTATGGGAGGAGTGGACTTCATTTCAGGCTTACAGATCCAGGGGAAGTTCCATGATGGCAGAAGAAGTGGGCACTCTTTACAGATCCAAGCAGAGAGACACAACCAAACAGCCAACACCACAAGCAAACAAGCACAAACTGGGCAGCAAAACAGCAGGGAATCCAGGCACAGCTCAAGGGATCTGGAAATCAGATCCTCCCGGCAGTTGGAGACAAGCTTTTGTAAAACACCTGAGTCTATGGGGCAACAGACATTTCAAACTACCACCCAGATTAGTGATGTTAACTTGCATTAAGTTTCTAAAATGCAAAACAAAATTTGAATTAAGACTATTCAAGGGAAGGGAGTGTGAGTGTCCATTACTATGACTCTACCTTAATCTATTAAATAAAATTAAAATTAAATCTACTAAATAAGATTATGCTTGTTACTTAAAAAAAATGAGTAATCATGTTAAGTGAAATAAATGAGTAATCATGTTAAGTGAAATAAGCCAGACTCAGAAAAAAAGAAAAATGGAGTATATTTTCTCCTTCGATGAAGTTTAGTTATTTTAAGAGAGAGAGAGAAACAAAAGTGAAAAGGGGTGATTTGGGAGGAGGAAGGAGACCAGTGTGAGGGATAGAGAATAAGAAAGGTTAATGAGAGATGGATATGATCAAAGTATAATATAAACACTGAAAATGTCATAATGAAGCCCACTTTTTAAACAATTAAATACACTAATAAAAATAGGAAGCAAAGACTTTTGAGTCTTTAGGAAGACATAAGAAGATGTGTGAAGCCTTGTGCATGGCCAAGGAAATATTTCTTAAGTGTGCAGAGTTGGCTGTTTACTATACTTACTGGGCTAAAGAAAGTTTTCTTCCATTTCTTTAGGGCCATTCTTTGATATGAGAATTAGGAGAAAATAAGGAAAGGGTCTTTAAAACACAGCAAAGCATTTAGCCTTTCACAAAAACCTTTCACTGACATGCTGAATTATTTCCACATAAAATTAGAAAGTTTTGAGATTACCTCATTTTTGTCATCATGATCTCTCTAAAGTGTCTGGGTGTGGCACCCAGCTCATAAAATAATACATTTTACAGGGCTGCCTCCAGAACTGGGCAGTTCCCAAAAGTCAGCTTGTTCCAGAAAGGGTGGCATTGTTAGCCCCTGTGGTTCCTCCCTGCATAGCTAAGGGAGGAAGCTGAATGTACTGGTTAGTGCAAGAGACTGAGTCAGCAAGCTTCGTCTGTACTGGGCTATCTGACTTGCTATAATCTTCCGTCAAGCCAGCTCTAGGCTGTGAAAGAAGTCTTTGTTCTTACATGTAACTTCTGTGTGAATGTCAGCTTCCTTGTTACTGGTTTGAAACTGAAACACATCTTTGGGATTTTTCTCATCTGCATTTCTTTTAGCAATGGTGTAGGTAGGAAAAAAAAATCCAAGAACCAAGAAGCAGAATCAAACCAAGTACCAGGGCCTCGATGGGCTACACACACTGTGATACCACCAATTTCACACAGCCTGTTAGGGCCAAGCACACAGGACAATGAAGAGGAAGGGCACTGGACTTGTTTCCAACCAAATGCAAGGCTTTATGTAAAACTAAACTAATAAAAGAGGGGAAAAGTCTGTTATAAGTAAAATATTGGTCCTTTAACTTTTCCCCCCAGGGTTGATTTTAGAACAAATTCCTTATTCCAGATATATAATGGAGAAAAGAAAAAAAAATGTATTCCCTCTTTGAGTGATTAAATTGCCTATTGGGGAAAAGTCATTTGTGGGGTAGAAAATTCCTTAAGCAGGCACCTGCTGTATTCAAGACAGAGAGGTCAGATTTGTCTGCAGCCACCAACATGGAGTATGTTTGTTGTAAGGCAAGACTTCAGGGGTCTAGATGAAGGTAATTGTTTTCAAATATCTTAGAGCAGTTTTATTGTATCAATGTGTAAAGATATTTATTAATCCAGTTAATAATTCTAAATCTGTTTTAAAATCTTTAATACTTATTAATAGGAAATTGATGAACTATAAAACTGATATAAACTTAAGTATTACTAAGACATGACATGAATCTATATATTTACTTGGGTTAAAACATGTTTAAAAACAAATTATGGCCAATCAAATAATGTTGAGGAGCCTACTGCATAAATGTGTAAATGTTTAAAGAAATATTTCAATGCATCACAATGAAATATTAATATGAATCCTCTATTGGTGTGAGACATAGTTATTTGTTTTACTCTTTGTACTTTTTTGTAATTTTTCCTACTGCTAAAAGCTCACCATTAAAATATGAATAAATGCATTTGTGTTGAGGTATTTTTGCATTTTTCTTATAACAGATAAGAAAGCAAGAAGTTGAATATCACCCAATGCCAAGACAGTAAATTATATATATAATTTATATATATATATCATATATATATGATATATATATATATAATTTATATATATATCATATATATATGATATAGGCAAGTTTGTTTTCACTTTACAATGTATTATGGACCTTTTTGGAAGCTACTGTTAGTCTTTTTACTTTTGTAATGCTTGCTAATATTCATATTGTGATTATATAACCAGCCCCTGTTTCTAGAAAATTGTTTTCTAATTCTCTGCTAGTGTAAACAGCACTCCGATGAACATTATCATAACTAAATTTTCACCCACGAGGGGCTAATGGAAGAGGAAGGAGTCAGCCTGTGAGCCATCAAAGGCCCAATTGTTTCCTGGGTTGCAGAAAGCACTGCTCAACTTCTGGACCATGTCCGCCTTCACAAACCAGTGTCCAATGCAGAACCAGCTCAGGCTGTTGGCTTTGCTGCTTCAAGTTCTCAGATCTGAGCCCAGTAAAAGCTCACAATTTTACTAACCTATTGTCACTTTAAAGCAATTTTTAAAACTATTTTGCCCATTTCCCCAATGATCTGTAGTAAGAGTTATTCTAATATCAGCTTCTCCTTCTTATCTTTGAAAATGAAACCAGAGTGCCCTTTCTAGACAGACAACTGTCACTTCCCACTTGGGACCCTCTGTGGTTTCCTTAGACCCTTAGTGTCACCTAAATCCCATCTGAGCAGCTGCAGAATCCCACTCGCTCTGTCCTCTGGCCCAGTCCTAGACTTCCCATTGGTCCATACATTGTTTCTCTTTCAATAAACTCTGTCACTCAATGGCTCTCTGTCCCCATGTCTGGCTCCTCTCTCTGTCTAGAACATGCCAGGCCCAGAAGTTTACCTGCCTACCTCTGAGCACCACTCAGGGCTGGCTTAGACATAACCTTCCACAATGTCATTCCTATCCTGAGCCCTCTGAAGCACTCCACTTGGATTTTCTCTGTTCTGGGGTATGTTTGAATCTCTTCAGCTCGGGAGTGAGGACCCACACCTTCCCTGTCTTCTTCCCAGCACCATACTGCCACACCTGCAAAAAAATGCTCTTGCCCAATGCTCTTGCCCTCTTTTCAGACATCTTCAAAGTGTTGACTGTGGGAGGAGGAGAGGGACTGGACTGTAAGTGAGTGTCACATGGGATCTGGTGACAGAGCCTGACAGATCAGATGTCATAAGACTCCAGTTATTTTCCAGCTGTGATGTGACCAGCGGCAAGTCATACCACGCTGTCTTTCACAACCTTGCAAAATACGTGTCGCTCAGCTTTCTAAACCAGTTCCCCAGCTTCTAAATCAGTTCTTCTCACCCACATCACACACAAGCCTCCAGACTTCAGCCAGTTCTAAGAGAGCAATACTGAAAAACAAACGAGTCCATGAAACCCAAGAAAAAGCTGTGAGTATTCTTACAAACTTAAAATACCATGGACGTTTTTCCTCATTGATCTAAAACCAGAAAGAATTGAGCAACAGCCTAAGTTGATTTAGCAGCCTTAAAATCCAGGTGATAAAAAGATGATTTTCAGGCTGGAGAAATGTTTCAGCAGTTAAGGCATTCGCCTGAAAAGCCAGTTCAATTCCCCAGTACCCACATAAAGCCAGATATATAAAGTGATTCATGCATCTGTAGTTCATTTTGGGAGGCTCTCTCTTTCTCTCTCTCTCTCTCTCTCTCTCTCTCTCTCTTCTCTCAATCTCTCTCTGTTAGCAAATCAATAATTCTCAGTGTTTTACAGTGGCAGCACAGTTGCAAACACAATTGAAGGCAACTGGACTCAAATAATTATGTGAGCAATGAATGAAATACAACCATGGTGATGGAGCACGTAACCATGACTCCAATATAAGGACCTAGAGTCCTGATTCATCATTGCCATTCATCTGCAAGCACTCAGACCTACATTCACACAGGGCTTTTAGAGATCAAGGAGAAAGTCCAATTTGGAGAAAAATGATGGGACTGGAGAATGTTATGCTAAGTGAAATAAGCCAGACTATGATAGACAATAACCACATTTTCTCTCCTACAGAATCTAGAATTTAAATAAATATATGCGTATGTATACATGTGCATGTTTACATACACATAAATTTATGAGATGAAAGTGGAAGACATTGCAGAGAGCTCTAAAGGGAGGGGAGATGAGTTAACGAAAATAATGGGATTAAAAGAGAAAGACAAATACTGCATACTTCCTCTGTGGGATCTACACTTAAGGGTAGACATGAAAAGAGAAGAGAGACAGTTTAGGAGGTAAAGGGACCAACAGGAGGGGGACAAAAAAGAGTAGTGGGGTGAATATGAACAAAGTATAATGATACACATATAAAGCGTCAGCATGAAACTCATCATTAACTTAAAAAGTTAATAAAAGAAAGGAGAAGGGCTGGAGAGATGGCTCATCGGTTAAGGCATTTGCCTCGGGTGCCTATGCCAGACTCACAAGGTGGTGGCCCTGGTGCTCTCTCCCTCTCTCTCTCTGTATTTCTCTGCTTGAAAATGAATAAATAAAAATATATATTTAAAAAAAGGAGAAAACATCTGACATCATTTCTTGTACCTTTATCTGTGGTAAGGGTGTCACACACACGACACCATCTTTCTTGTAGTAAACCATGTCTAATCTGTACCACATTCTACAAACAGCCCTGACCCCACTCAGCTGGAGGGACTTCGCCTTTAAGCTCAGCTCACACAGGGTCCAAATTAGACAGCACATCTCCAGGGGATACAGGGTACCCCATGACACACCAGCTCAGGAACATGGCCAGATTTCTCACTTCTTAATTTAAATATTCTTATGCCTCAGTCACAAAGCCATGGCTTCTGGAGTAAGTGAATGATCCGATTAGATAAACCTAAAAATATGATTTTTTAAAACTTATTAAAACAGCATCATAATGGATTATATATTATATTAAAATCTCTTAAGTATGCCATAAATGGGTCAGAAACCATTTACTGATGATTGAATTTGTTCATTCAACAAAAATTCACTGGGTGTTAGAAAGAATGTTGTAAAATAGCTCTTACTCTGGGGAGCTTACTTTCCAGTCGGGAATATGTAATAAATATATAGTCAGTACAAGAAACAAGGAAGGAGCTTCGGAGGAGAGGGGAAAAAATAGAGCAGTCAGGGGAATTTAGAATAAGAGTGAGAATTGGTAGCAGTTATATGTAGTGTGGTCTGCGAATGACTCAGTGCTAGGGTGACATTTGAGAAGAAACCCAGAGGAAATGAGAAAATGTGGGCTGCAGACTCCTGGGGGAAAGCTGCCCCAGACAGAGGCAACAAGAGGCACAAAGGCCCAGAGATAGAAACATACCAGTATCAACAGTGGCCAGTGTGGTTGGAGTGGGGTTTGCCAATGAGTGACAGGAGGTGAAATCATAAGCAGGCTTTAGGAAGTGAAGCAAATCAAACAGGACTCTGTAAGGACCTCGGTTCTAGCCCCTGAGTGAAATGAGAAGTTAGTGAAGCATTTTCAACAGAGAAGTGGCATACAGCTATGATGCCTTGCCTTATAATTTTTTTTGAATTCATGATGGGGTGAAAACCATACGCCTTCAGTAGAAACCGTCCTTCACATTCAGAATTTTGATCATTTCCCCATCTAGCCACTGTGGGAGGAGCCTCTTTTATGATGCTACACAGAGCAGTAAGCTGCCTCGCCTGGCAGTTATGTGACCCACCCAGAAGCAAGTGACTGTTTGAGGTGGGAGTGGGGTTGTCTGTGGGATCTGTAGCTCTGGAGAGTTTTTGACTTATGATGTTCTCAACTTGAGCTGGCTGTTGTAAGTCAGCGAGCATTCATGTGACCTGTTTTTCAAATAATAAGTCTGTGAGGCAGAGAAGGGAAGGCATGGAAGCAAGGTTTGATCCAGGGTGGCATGTAGAGAGGTGTGAAGTAATTGAATTCTAAACTTACTCTGAAGGCAAAACTGAAATAGTTTCTAAATGGATTATTAGGAGATGGGGGAAGGGAAAGACAGAAATCAAAGATAACTCCAAAGCATCTTGCCTAGGAACTGGGAAAGTGACATTCCTATAGATTGGGATAGACACTACTACAAAGAGACCTGGGTTTAAAATAAGAAATTTTAGAAAGCATTAGGCTAGCAACACATGCTTTCAACATCAGCAGTTGCTAACAACATGTAAGTATTTAAATTTGCAATTTATTTAAAATTAGATAAAACTCGAAACTACCGGGTTCATTTAGATTCACCACATGTCAAGTGTTCAACACCCACCCAGATGTGGCAGGTGGCTTCTGTAACTAAGAACAGACATCATAGAGCATTTCACAGAAGGTTCTATTGGGCCGTGCTGGGAGGACATAGACATTTCTATGCTCACATTATCACATTCTGTGAGTCAGGAAATTTTATGTCCTTTGACATGGATTGTAACTAGGAGTCTGATAACTTAAGTCACTTGCTTTAAGTCAAAAGATTATTGTGATAGCTTGAATAGACTCAGGGGTATTATTAAAGCTTGTAACTTGGCTCTCCAACCACCTGGCTGGAGGAGGTGCCACTGGATGCAGATACTGGTGCCCAGCCCTAAGGTGTATTTGGGGGCCGATTTGATTTCAGCCCAAAGGTATGCACAGCACTCTGAGCCCTGGGGTCCTGCTGCTTGCTGCCCATTTGTGCTTGCTGCTTTTGGTTTGTACAGGCTGTTTGGTTGTGTCTCTCTGCTTAGTTGTATGGACGTAGCTTTGCCACCACTGATGGAACATCCCCCTGCATCTCTGAGCTTGAAGTAAACCCCTTCCTCCCATAAATGATGTTTTGATGTTCATCCCAGGAACGTGGAACTGACTACAATTACTAAGGGGTAAGTAATGAAGATTAATTTTGAGTGTCTGCCAGCAAAGGTCAAGCACTTACATTAGTAGGTTGTATTTTGGAAAGGTGGAACCAGTTTGAAATGAGACATCCTTACATACATTCATAAGATTGTCAACAAAATACTGGAACTTAAGAAAGAAAGTAGGAGATCTGGTGTTAGGGATCTGTGGTAGAAGACTAGTATGTACAAGGCCCTAGATTCAATCCCCAGCTTCACAAAGAAAAAAATAATAATAATAATAAAGGGGAAAAAATGAAGGCCATAAGAGAGGGGATGAGGAAGAGAAGGAAAATCAGTAGAACAGCTGGGCCTGAGTAGGAGTGCATCTCCCAGGAGATCTCATGTATTGCTGAACTAAACCCAATAGATTGCAGTATGCCATCAGTTAAAATAGAAGTCAACAAGGAAGCACTTGGTTTGGTTTTATTATGAGGAGTTAATCAAGGAGGGGTGGATAGGCAAAACTAGTCTAATTGACACTGGTTAGCATAGAATTGGGAGATACTTGGCCTTCCTGTACCTTAGAGGACACCTGGGAATGTTCCAGGTCTTTGGTATAGCGTGGTGAGAGCCAGGGGCATTTTGTAGCCATGATCTTAGGCTACGAGGCCTGTAGTGCTTGTCAAAATCCAACACAAAGGTTTCTTTCTCACTGACAATACCAACAGCTCTGCCACATAAGCTCTGTGGACCTCCCATCCCTCAGGTGGCACGCCACAGCCATACAAGGAAGCAGTATAGGTGCTGTGCTTTGGGGGGAAGGGCTGGTAACATAAGCTGCGTGTGAGATGAGCTCGTGCCCCTGTTCACTCTGAGCTGCACTTGCTGTGTGGCTGGGGAACATTTCCTCAGCTCTGCACCCGAGTTCATCTACATCTCACAGAAAAAGCAAGGGTGACTCTGAGAATTAATTACAAAAACACTTCAAGTACTTGGCCCTGTTTGAGTCAAAGAGAACATCAAATAAACGTCTAGTTATCAGAAGCAAAAAGGATGAATGAGAAAGGAATGCAGGTATGAAGACCAAAAAGGAAAGATGGTAACTCATAAAGTGCAGAACAGTATTGTCCAATTTAAAGATGCAGATGAGCCAGGTGTGATGGCTACACACCTGTAATCCCAGCACTCCAGTGATTGAGGCAGGATTATAAATTCCAAAGTGATATTCTGTTTCATAAACCACACACACCCCACCCCATAAATCATCAGTCTGCTTTGCATGCCAAGTTCTTAAAATCACCTGTGCGCATCTCAACTCAGATTGGCCCATTTCAAGTGTTGAGTAGGCGCCCATGGCTTGTGGCTGCAAACTGAACAGTACAGGGCTGCCTGCTAGGTTTAAGTCATTCTTGTCTCACCAGGCTAGCCGGGAACTCATGATTCAGCCCTCAAACTCAAAGACCAGAGGTGTGCCCAGCTTTGGATGATCCTTGAGAAATTCTTCCCAGCAGACAGGCCAGCCCATTTCCATGGTCATAGAAAAATCTCAATGACTTAGGGACTTTGGAAAGGGGCAGTACTGTGAAATGTCTAAATACACTGAGTGGATACAACCAATTTCATAACCCAGCTCTGCTACTTCCTGTGCCCTTGAACAAGTAGACAAATGCCCATTGTCTTATTTGTAGAATGCAGATAACAGTGGCAAGCCTCTCTAATGTTGGCCTGAGGACTGTATACACATAAGGCTCAGCACTTTTAACCTACTTCTCAATGTGGTATGTGGATATTTGTATTTGGCCCTGAGAAATGAACACAGCTTCACTACAGCTCTAATAACTCCTTACATAGTACATTATGAAAATCTGCATAAATGCAAATAGTATGAGAGCTATTTAATATTTAACTTTTTTAACTGCCTTCTGGAGTGCTGGGATTAAAGGTACATACACCACCATGCCCGGCTTTTGATAATGAACATTCTATTCTTCTGAATCTGGGAGCTTTGCCTTATACTTGGCCATAGTGTTCAGATATTCCTTAACCTATAGCACACAGCACACAGTAAATCCTCAATCATATTGTTTTCTACATGAATTTCTAGTTGTAGAGTTCCTGAACAATAGTTTCAATTACACCACCTGAAAGTATGATTCTCACTTTGGCTCACATCTTTACATTATAAACCTTATGAAGCTACCATTTAATGATATAGTCTCTTACTACAAATTCCAAATTCTTGAGTCAATACAAAGTTCAGATAATACAGAACAAGCTGAAAAGACGGGGAGTGTATTCATTGCAAAAGGAGCTCACCTATGAAGTCACTCACTAGGTACGTAGACCCAGTGTGGCACCCTTAAGACTACCCCAGAGCTTGTTCCATTGCTAGTTGTTAAAGTGTGTTGCTGATTTCCGGTCAAGCTAAAGAAGGTATGCACACCACAGATTAGCACAAACACGTTTATTTACTAACTAAAGGATGATCCTCGTTTAACCAAACACTCTGAAATGGTTGCATGTAAAATGTTTGGGATAAAGAGAACTGAATCCAGTCGTGAAAAACAAAACAGAAGAAGAGCAGCCATGTGGAGGGAGATCTGCTATCTGCTCATTGAACTGAGCGTATTCCATCTCGGAGCCAATTCCTGTCCAGGGTGATGACGCCATCTTTATTCTACTTTTTCATAGACTCGAGTACAGGTGACATTGTTCATGACACAATCCTAGAAGAAAGAGAGACATAGTTAGGCTAACCACACAGTCCAGAGCACTGGTGGTAACACCATGTTAGGGGTCAGAATTCTATAAAATCTTAAACTCTGCTTCAAGATGGAGAAAACATGTTTTAGGATTCCTGGAATTGGGAGAAGCTGGAATCTGTGGTTTTGTTTGTATGTGCAAATGCTTTCTTGCAAACTAAGGCAATGACTAGAAGATATAAATTATTCATTTGCTCTTTGCAAATATTATTGTTCCCTTAAAGGGATGGAAAGATGCATGCAAGAGAGAGCTGCTTGATGGCCTGCCAGGATCTCACAGTGATGCAGCCCTGGAGCAGGTGGAAACTGGACTCCAGCTACATCCTGAGTCACTTCATCTCCCCACCAGCAGCCGTCTCGGTTATGAGTATCCTCAGGTTTCACTTACTTGGCATTTTTTCCTTCCCAAATCTAGTGCTTCTGTTGACAATCAGTGACAAAGGACAGATGTGAGGACTGACTACAAGTCTGAAGCAGTGAATCGCAGGCAGCTGGACACTCACCACTACCAGCTTCCCGTCTTTCAGCTTCCTGGTGATCGTACTTTCCTTCCCGTCCCACTCCTGGTGCTGGACCAAGGCGCCGTCTGTGAAGTTGCACACCGTCTACAAAAACAAAGAATCCTTTCCAATTTCCAAAAGACAAGTTCCCATGACTCAAAACTACCTTAACTCTTTTAAGATTTTCTCCTTTCTGGGTCTTCTTCATCCACCATACTGATTTTTATTACTGATACAGTATGTATTTTTCAGGTTAGTAGCTCAGAAAAGTACTCCGTTTATGAACCTGTGACTTTTACTAACCTATCAAAATTCTATTTAGAACTTTTACACTCTCTTCACACTAAGAAGTCAAATTGTTAATACAATTTATCACTGCACATTTGTGTCCTGGCTGACCTGAGTCTTTCTGCCATCGGGTGTAGTTTCTTCAAATTTCTCTCCCAGGGTACAGTTAAACTGTGTTGTTTTCAAAGTGCTCTCAGTCTTGATGGAGAGGTTATTGCCATCGCAAGTGATGATACAATCTGGTTTGGCCATGGCACCCATTTTCCGAAGAGCTAGGCCCACTCCTGTAGAAAATTCAATTATCATGAAGATCAGTTATAATTTAAATGATGAGATCAATAATTCAACACTTCCATGCACATCATTCATGTAAACCCACAATTATCCTGAGCAAGGCAGGGACGACTGTCTCCAGACTGTCTCCATTGGGCGGATGAGAACGAGGCCGGCTCTTTCAGTGAGGAAGTGACATAGCAGGAATGGTGCTGACCATCTCCCTTTACCTCTCAACTCTTGGGAGCTCTGCTACACTGACCTTCAGAAAGTCAGGGAAGATCTTACTCCTTGGACTAGGGATGTAGCTCAGTTATCAGACTTCTTTCTTTTCAATCCTCAACACAGCATAAAACTGGGTGTGGGGATGAACACCTGGGATCCTAGCACTTGGGATATAGAGAAAGGATGATCAGCAGTTCAAGGGAAACCTTGAGTTTCAACAGCCAGGGCTACATGAGACCCTCTCTCAAAAGATAAATAAATAAATAACAAATGCTTTACTCCTTAATTTTATTTATTGAAAGCTGTTGTCAGAGGCCTAGGTATGGTGGTGCACACTTGTAATTCCAGCAACCAGAAGGTGCAGGCAAAAGGAGCAAGAGTTCAAGGGCAGCTTAAGCTGCAGAGATACCTTGTCTCTCTTTTAAGCAGGTGAAGATTCAAATTTGCATACTCAGGGGCTAGCTCAGTCTCTCTATACCCTGGTTTTTGCCAACCACTGGGGGAGGCGAGGACAAATCAAAATCTCTGGCCAGGCTGCCAGTCTTACCTCTGCCTGTTCCCTCATGAGACCAGCCTTGACTGGGAACCAGCCACCTGGACCCTAAGCACACATCTGCTTTCAAACAGTATTCTCTACTAGCTCCTCACACCTGTGCCCATTCACAAACCCTGTATGTCTTGGGGAGTCCGGCAAATGGCTTTTTCCAGGCTACTCTAAATTGTTACAGTTGGGAGGGGGGATACGCTTTGAAAATCCTTCCTTCATGTTCGGACAATTGTAAATACCCTTGTGATTCACAGGAGCCAGGCAGCTCACACTGGATTGGACACAGGAGTGAAGGGGTGGTTGGGATTACCCAGAGCCTTAAGGGGGTCATGCGAACCTCCAGGACAGCAGCCTTCCTGTTCCAGCGGTCCCTCGGGACAGGACACTCCCTTCTAGAGAGGATCCCTGTTCTGCTAACTCCATCCCACTTCCTAGTGGCCTGTGACAAAGGTCCATTTTTGTTTGCTGTCTGCCCTATGCATTTACCAAGCGTAATGACAAGATCAAGGAAAAGGCAGCAAGAGCAAAGGAAGCACTGATTTCAGCGAGAGAGCGTGAACCTTGCTAGAGGCTCATTCTCTTGGAAAGCAGAGCAGCCAGCCAAGAGTCTGCAGCAGGGCCACACCCATCGTGCAGCAGTGAGACACAGGCCCAAGGTCTCCTCGCCCCTCACCCTCCAGCCTCGGAAGACAGCCCAGCAGCAGGGTCGCCCCCAGGCGCAGGCAGTGTCTCCACCCACAGGCCACCAGCTGCCCGCTGCGGGGCTGTCCAGATGGACAGCACGAACCAGCAGAGGGTCAGCGCAGCCAGGACCACGCCTGGGCAGAGGGTCCCCAGCAGGATCTGTGCCAACCCTCGGGGCCTGGCTCAGGTGAGGACCCAAGACATTCTTGGGGGACAGATGCGCCCAGACAGAAAGGAAGTCGAGCAGCACCCCCACTTTCAGCCTCTCGGGCTGAGACCGCGCCCTGCCTGCCACAAGGTATCCCCGCGGGGAAGGGGGGGGATCGCGCGCCATCGAGGAACAAAAGATGCGGCAGGGAGAGAAGGCGGAGTGGCAGGATGGGCGCCACGAGGCAAGCGGGGAGGAAGAGGGAAAGTTAAGGGGGCTGCGGAGGGGTCCATGGAAGCGCTGCTGGGGACATGCGCTCTTTCCAGGACCTAGGGCCACGCGGGGGCGAGAGGCAGGAAGGAGGTCGCAGTCAGGTGGACCGAGGGGCGCCCGCGCGGGGCTCTCCATCCCGCCGCACCCCGAGGTCGCGGTTGGGCTGGGGGAGGGGAGCCAGCATCCCCCCCACCCCGGAGCCCGGCCGGCGGGAGGGGACCTGGGGACACGCGCCCACCATGCGGGCGCTGCGGAGCGGAGGCTCACCTAGCTCCTTCATGTACTCTTCAAAGCCCTGGCTCTCCACCAGGCGCCATCTGCCCTCGAGCTGCTTCACGGAGGCCATGGCGGGCTAGAGACGCGGCGGCGGGGGCGCGCTGTGCGGCTCCCCGGCGCACCGCCCAATATAAGGCTGAGGTATGGGGCGGCGCCGGGGAGCCAATGGGAGGCGCGCCTCGCCGGAGCCACGCCCCTCGGCCGGGCCCGCCCCCCGCGCGCCCCCCTGGCCAGGCTCCAGGGGCCGCAGGTGCCAAACCTCCGCGCCGGCCTGGGACGCCGAGCATCTCCCGCGCCTGCTGCGTGCTGCGACTCGCCGGGACGCCGGCCCCTGCAAGACGCCCCGCCGGGAAGCCTCCCGGCCAGCCCTGACCCCCGCCGCCCTGCGCCCCGCGTGGGATCACCCGGCTGCAGCCGGTTTGCTTTGCAAAGCACCCGGAGGAATCGATCAGCCCCCGCCTGGCGAGGTGGGCCGGAATGGATTGATCGCATGGGGAGTTGGTTGATAACCTGCTTTGTCTGCTTAACCTTGAGCCAGGCCTTCTGCGGATCAACCACGTCTTCCTGAAAGAACACACCCTCAGCCCACCCGGGGATGAGGCACCCAGGAGGGGTGTCTGCCTGAGCTGAGCTAGACGATTTTGTCAGGAGCTGCTGAGTGAGATGAGGGTACTCAGGAAATTCCGCCTCTCAGCTGAACTGTAGTTGCCACTGAAGAATGTTTAATTAGCTTCCAGTCCCCTATACAGGAAGGAAAACTTACTTCGTTTCATTCTTCTAGGTTGGTTGGCTGGGCCGTGCATTGCATAAATTACATTAAACACGACGACAAGGCTAGAGAGATGGCTTGGTGGTTAAAGGCACTTGCTTGCAAAACCTTATGGCCAGGGTTCAATTCCCCAGTACCCACACACTCAGCTGCACAAAGTGGTGCATGCGTCTAGAGTTCGCCCAGGTGTGCCCATATTCATTCTCTCTCACAAATAAAGTATTTAAAAATAGAAGGCTGGAGAGATGGCTCAGCAGTTAAGGAAGTGGCTTGCAAAGCCTAATGACCTGAGTTCGATTCTCCAGTACCCAGGTAAAGCCAGATGCACAAAGTGATGCATGCATCTGGAGTTCATTTGCAGTGGCAAGAGACCCTGGTGTGCTCATTCATATTCTCTCTCTCTCTCTCTCTCTCTCTCTCTCTCTCTCTCTCTCTCTCTCTCTCTCTCTTCCTCCTTTCCTCCCTCCCTCCTTGCAAATAAATAGAAGGATCAAGCAATTGATACTTTCATAGTATAGAGGAGAAATTGTAGAGTGATATAGAATATCTTTGGAGGGATGTGGTAAGACAGTTTCACAAAGCCCAGGCTGGCCTGGACCTTGAAATTCAGATGGTCCTGCCTCCACCTCCAAAGTGTTGGCATGATAGGTGTGTGCCACCACGTCTTGCTAAGGTTGGCATTCTGCAGAGAAAAATGTCTAGAATAGAGAGTAAAAGTTGTTAGTGAAAGAAAGCATACCATTCAATCATGAGCTTTCACTTTCCGCCCTTCATTATGACATGGGCTTGTAGTAGATGACTTCGCCCAGCTGTAAGTTAACATAAATGTGTTGCGTTCACTCGATGGTTAGATGCATACAGTATTTCCCATGTCTGGAGAATTTTTCCAGAGGTAACCCAGTCCTATCCAGAGGTGCATCTATACTTGAGTAGTGAAAATTTCCATTACAGATGCAAAGTTCTTTTGCAAAAGAATGGCTTTCACAGCTACTCTGGCATCTACACCTACTTTTCAGAATAGCCAGCCCAAAATATACGAAAGAAGTATGCTGTGGAGTGGTACAACCTGCCTACCACAGAGGCATGTCCTGAGACCCAACACCCCACTGAGCTCTTTAGAATTTTTTCCACAAACTTCTGAGTATTCACACTTCTCACCCTAATAGTACTGTACATTAGTGTGGAACACTAATCTTTACAAAGTGTCATTTTCACCGTATCTTACTATGAGTTCTCCAGACCCCTCCCTGCTGGAGATGAGAACAGCTGTTTCCATGGAGATAATGTCACTTCATTGAGTACCTACTACTCTCTTGATACTATATTTCCTGGCATTTACACCCGTGAACTTTAGTTTCCACTACATTTTTGCTAAGCAGTGTTATTCCACTTTTTCAGAGAAGGAAATGAAGTAAGGAAAGTGGGTGCAGTGGCAGAACCGGAATCTGCATCCAGACCTTTCTCATGAAAGCCCTTGTGAAACAGGACCACACCTGGCTGCCTTTTGTTCACTGTGCTTGTGAGGGAGGTGAGAGCAGAGGCCATGGTCACCATGCCAAGACACTAATTCTTGTATCATCCTGCATATGATTAACATCTCCCAACATCCTGCAGGAAGTTCCTCCCTTGTTCTGAGGCCCTTTGATTGCAAGTCAGGTCACCCCAGTCTGTATGTGGTACCATTTACATACTGACTCAGGCCATGTGGTTGCTCCTGTTAGGGCCGACATGTCCCACACCCAACAGGACAGCTCAGAGAGCATCCGTATCTGAGGAAGCCGAGGGCATCACTGGCTCCTAAGGCAGGTGCTGCTTCTAGACTCAGGGAAGCTCCCAGGAGGGCCTGCCCCTGTGTGCCTAGACCCCAGCTGGTTGTGGGCTGTTTTGGAAGGTTTTCTCCAGTTTTGGAAACATGGTAATAATTTCCAGGACTCAGTACCAGGGTATTAATTTTCAAGTTGTAAACTATGTTACCAAAATATCCAAAGGTGGCAATGGCATGCTAGATATCTAACTAGTCAAAGAATATATTTTAATCTCCAATGTTACCTGAAACTTGATTTTCTTTCTTTCTTTCTTTCTTTCTTTCTTTCTTTCTTTCTTTCTTTCTTTCTTCCTTCCTTCCTTTCTTTCTCTCTCTCTTCTTCTTTTTTTAACTTTTAAATACAACTTTTGCTGTGGCAAGTAGAACTAAACCTTTTGTAGTTAAAGGTATAAAAACAATTATTAGTGTCGTGTAAAACTAAGACGTTTCATTATACACACATATATCCATTGTCTCTCTTTTATGTATATCTGTGAATATATGTATACACACATATATGTGCATGTGTGTATAGGCCAAGGGACAACTTGAGTGCCATTCTTCTTTGATGTTATCCACCTATTTTTTGAGACAGGATGTCTTTCTGGCCTGGAGCTCACCAGGTAGGATAGACCAACTGCCAGTGAGCTCCAGGGATCCTCCTGTCTCCATCTCCCCAGTACTGGGATGACAAGTGTGTGCAACCAGGTCCCATAACACTTTACTAACTAAGCTGTTTGCCCAGCCCCTAAGATTCCTTTATCATTTATTTTTTATTTTTAAATTAGATTCTAACTATATATGAAAGATAAGGATCCTTTATTCACTTACATGACTATAATAATAAAATATTATGGTACATTGCAAGAAATTTGAAAATAGAGAAAACATAAAGAAAAAAGTACATTAATCATGTAGATAACCACTCAGAACAATGTGTAAGTATTTCAAGGGTTTTGTTGGACATGTGTGTACGAGTGCAAGATCACAACTATAACGTTAGCATGCACCCACTTTACACTGTTCCTTTTCCATAGCATAACTATTGGCTGTGAGCATTTCCATTATCTGAAAGCCATGATCTGAAAGTAGGACACACCTCATCATGAGGCTGGCTGGTGAGGAAAGGCACTCCTCTGCAATCTTTAAAAGAGCTGTTTGCCACAAGCTTCTGGGTGTGATCATACTTCTCACACTTCCTCTGGCCATCAGAGCTCTCTCACCCTTTGCCTATAGGCCCAACTGGGGCATGGCGAGTTGGTTTCTTAGGCTCATCCAACCTTGACCTCTTGGGAGCAGTCAGTCCTGGCTGGCGCTGGAAGGGGCCCAACTGAGTGGTCTGATTTGAGAGGCCACCAAGAAAGCCATGTCAACATGCTTAGACTCTCATTTCATCAAAAGCACAAAAGATAGAGATTTAATCCTAAATATCTACTTTCATTTATGAAAATCAGAGACCTGTGTTACCATAACATCCAAGAAGGACAACTTAAGATGGAAGTACTCAACGGCCCTATTAAACACAGTGTGTTTGGTTTGCGCTGCCAGGCATCTACCAGCTGACTGTCCCGTGGACTTAGTTGACTGGCTCACCCGACACATATAGTATATGCAGTATGACACTAGTCGTATTCTTGCCTTCGTGTTCAGTCTTAATGCCACTGGTGAATGCCCACACTGCTGCTGGGAAACCCACTTGGATCTTCATCTTGCTGTCTGTGTATACAGAGAAACCGTACTCTCTCTCTTCCGGGGCCATTTTCTTTGTCATTGTTAATGGTGTATAAATCTGTTTCATCTGGGATCTCAGAGATGGTGATTTTGTCAATCACATCTTCCAAGGTGACAGTTCCCAGAACTTGAGCCAAGGATCGCCTTCTCCCTCAACATGGACGTGCTGCCCAGTACCAAGCCCAGGGGAGACCGGCACTACCTGAGGTTTTAATCCATCATAGCAGAGAGGGCACATGCAACAGCTCACATCATAGTAGCCAAGAATGTGAGAGAGAAAGTGAGCGTGTTCTCCTTTACCATACTTAAAAAGAAGGGAATTTGAATGTTAAAATTTGAAAAGCATTTGAAGTAACCTACTCCATTCAGCTCTGAAAAGCATTAAATACTCCCTTAACCTACTAAGTGAAACCCTGCTCTAGATTACTTAACTCAAACCCAATTTATGGCATAAAAACCAAAGCTGATGAGAAATTTTTTTAAAAATGATTAAAGTCTTCATATGACTGTATCGTTTAGTCCCAGTTCAATCTGGGGGTTGCTTAGTATTTGTTCAATGGAAAATATAGTAGAATCATTATTTGATTTTGAAAAACAAGAAACTATAGTTTAACCTCACCCTTGTTACAATCATTAGCAACGGTGCTGATCTTGTTTTTACTAGTAGGACCCGAGTAATATATGTGTACCATCATGTTTTTCATGCTAAAAGACACCTTGTAGATGGAAATGACTGAAGGATCAAGAATTACTAGCGAATCTTTCTCTTGTCATTCTAGAGAACTGTTTGTGAGAAAGATGAAATTTTACCTAATATTTCTAGACCCAAGCTTTGAATCTATCAAATGAAGTAGATGAAAATTAAACTAATTTTTACATCCCTTTCAGTCTATGAAATGCATAGCCCTGACTAAAGTTGCTCAAAGTCACTCTATCTCCACCTGGTGGTGAGAGAGAAACATTTCTCTTAGGATTATTATTTTGGTAAATGCTGGTGGCTTGTCTTTTTTGCATACCACAATCACACTTGTAGCTTTGGTTCATAGCATGTGATTTCATTTAGAGACAATCTTTAGTCGCAGATAAATGTGTCTCTCCCAAGGCTGATTACACTTTTTATCCATTCTTAAGGACAGCAAGGCGTAGAAGCATGCAGCAGGTAGGGAAAAAACCCACAAAATTATTGCTCAGAACACCCAATGTAATCCATGCTCAGACAATTAAGTCCACCAGATAAGTCAAAGAGAGAAGAGGAAGAGTAATACCCATTTAAGTGGTGCATCTCAATTGCTTGTCTCTGAACAAGTCCCCAGGAGACCTTGTTAAGCTGCATATTCGGATCCAGTGGGTCAGAGCAGGGCCAGTATTATGCATTTCTAAAATGCTCTTGTTGGTGTATGTAGGTACTACTGGCCCAGGAGCCACACTTTGAGTAGCAATTGTAAGTGATATACAAATCCACACATAAGCCTGCCACAAATAGACAGCTCCCACTTCTGTGCATATATTTTTTGTTATATTCCCATGAAGTATTTTCTGATTATACTTATATAAAAATATATAGTCATCTCTCCATCCACACATTTCAAATGCATATGTTGAAATGCTCAAAATATTTGAAAACATGAAACTGTATGTCTTTTTTGTTATTATACCCTAAACAAGACAGTGTAGCAACTCTATATAGCATTTACATTGTCATAGAGATTTTAACTTATGTAAGATAAAGTCCTTGGGAAGATATAACTAGGTTATATGCAAATATTACCCGATATATGGAAATTGAGCATCATTTGATTTTGGTATCCATGAGGATCCTGGAACTAATACCCTGAGGATCACAAGGAACCAACTCACTACAGCAAGTATCTTATTAAACTTTTTCTGATTAGCATGAGGTAACTATATTTCTGTCTGCTTTCCAGAAAGCATCCTAGAAGGCTTCAAATATGGAGATGAGGAGGTTGGAGACTGTTTCATTTTCTTTTTTAAAAAATAGTTTGTTTCTTTATTTGCAAGCAGAAAGAGACAGACAGACAGACAGACAGACAGACAGACAGACAGACAGACAGACAGACAGACTAACAGAGAGTATGGGCATGCCAGGGCCTCCAACTGCTTCAAAGGAACTCAAGATGCATGCACCACTTTGTGCATCTGGCTTTACATGAGTACTGGGGAATTGAACCTAGGTTGTTAGGCTTTGCAGACAAGCAATTTAACCACTGAGCCATCTCTCCAGCCCCATGGAGACTGTTTATTTAAATCTATTTTCTCCCTTAAATTTTATAAGAAGTTTAGAACGCTCAGTTTTTCAGACTTGATTTTTTATAGACATTTTTGTACACCTTGCTTCTAGCCAGATCTGCTCTGGAAAAACCCCATTTGGAGTCAGTTCCCAAAGAAAATCCTATGAAGCAGGTCCATCTACATTCTGTCAACTATTTTTAGTAGGAAAAACAACAGATGTAAGTACAGTTAAGAGTCCTGACAGGGATTAGAGAGATGATTCAGCCTGTAAACTGTTGACTGCACAAGCATAAGGACCTGAGTTCAGATCCTCAGCACCCACATAATGCCATAACTGTGTGGCAGCTCTCAGAGGCAGAGGCAGGAGATCCTGGAGCAAGCCAAGCTGGCTAACTAGTTCAAATGAGAGACCCTGGCTCAATTAATAAAGTGAGGAGTGGTCAAGGAAGACAGCCGATGCCAGCCTCTGGATGCTATGTGCACATATGTGCATCCACACATGTGCAAACACACACATGCATACACACCACACACATGCAAACACACATACATGCATATACACCACACATATGCAAACACACATCATGCATGTACACCACACACATGAAAACACACATACATGCATATACATCACACACATGCAAATGCACATACGTGCATATACACCACACACATGCAAATGCACATACGTGCATATACACCACACACACAAAAAATATTTAAATGGTATTTGATTTTTTTTTTGAGACAGATCCAGGACACCAGGAAAATTAAATTCTAAATCCTTCAATGCGTTGAGTACAAGAAATTGACTAGCTTCCATCCCTTCAAGAGACAGCTGTCAGTTTTGATTCTCATACATTTTTTTTCTATTTAAGGCACTTGTGAAGATGGACCTGTGCATGAACTTTCCTTTATTTAAAGCCGGCTTGTTTTTACTCACTGCCTGCCATGGTTAGCCGTGGGAACTTTCCCCTTGCTTAAACAAGTGTTGTTAAATGAACTGGACTAGAGAAGAGCTGGAGAAAAATCAAGCAGCTCGAGTGATTTGATAACTAAAGGTGAGCAGATTCATAAGACCAAGGCCATACCACTCAGCTAAGAAGAGAGGCTCTCTGCATAAGGATAATGCATTCCCCTCCCCACCTGCACAGAAGCTCCTACTATCCCATTATTGGACATGACATTTGTCATTAGCTTATGGTGACACATTGCTAAATAACTGCCTCACATGGACAGTGTTCAAACTGAAAGAAGGCCATTTGAAATGGATAGAAAGGATGCAAAGCCACTCCAATAACATGAACGCTGAGTATGAACGCTATGCCACCTGGCAGTGTAACTTCATGACAAACCTGCCAGCACCCCAACTCTCCAAATAACACTTCCTACCAGACTTATACTCCTAAACCTTGTTATACACAAATTTTAAGGATGACCTAGCCAAAACCCACATACCCAGGAAGGGTGTATTTGTCCTTTAAAAACTAAACACAAAATTCTTCCAGCCAGGCATGGTGGTGCACGGTGGCGCACGCCTTTAATCCCAGCACTCAGGAGACAGAGGTAGGAGGATTGCCATGAGTTCAAGGCTACCCTGAGACTACATGGTGAGTTCCAGGTCAGCCTGGACTAGAGTGAGACCCTACCTCGAAAAACCAAAAAAAAAAAAAAAAGCACCAAAAAAAAAAATGAAATAAATATTAAAAAATTCTTCCAGTAGTATTTTTCTATTCGAAGAGGTCAAGTTTGTTTCTTGCCAAGTATCTTTCTCCATTTTTCTTCCCTTGTGATATTGTATGAATTACTATCTTTTTCTCCAGCTACACCATTTTGTTACTGGTAGTCTCGTAAGACCTTATTCTTGGTGCCTTATACCAAGCAGCAGGAAACTATTAAGAACAAAGCAATGGCATACACTTGAATGCACTGCAAGGAAGCAGCTAAAAAAGTACCCAAGGATCCCAGACAGTTGCCAGGGGCTTCTTTTGAAGGAGTTCACAAGGGGTGGTCAGTTGCTAAAGGGTATAGTTCGGGTGGTTTTCTAGTTTGATAAACAGACGTGAGTTAAAAAGTTGTATAACCTTTCCTCTATGGCACACATCTTCTTCCACTATGCATCTAATTTTAATCATATATACATGTGATTATGTGTAGGCATGACATGGTAAATAGGAGTTTATCCCTAAAAGTTCACTCAGAGTATACATTTGCTTTCTTGTGTTTGTCCCCCAAACCAAACCAGGCCTGATAGCCTGCTGGATCTCATCTCAGACACATCTGAGAGCATATTTGAGTAGAAACTGACCACCAAAAAGAGGAGTAACTTATGGTCACTAGGGGAGGAGAAGAAACTTACTGCGCGGTTTGGAGTGGGGTGTGTATGCAGCTAGATGCAAGTGGGGGCTCCAGGTTGCCAAGAGGTCACTAACTGCATTGGTAGGAAAGGGATGTTTACTGCCCAAGGCCAGTGGTGTCCCAGGTTGCCTGCTGCTGTCTCTGTTTACAGATAGGATCTTGCCATGTACACCTGGCTGTACATGACTATCTAGCTGTATTATTCAGAGATCTCTAGAGTACCAGAACCAATAGAATGAATTGTATTAAAAAGGGAATTTACTGGTGAGCTTACACAAGTCCAACAATAGCAGTCTGCAAGTCTGAGAGTCAAGGACCAGTAGCTGCTCAATCCACATGGCTGGATGGCTCAGCAGTCCCAAACCAGCACTGAAGGCCCGAAGGCTTCCTGGGGAGCCGCTGCTCTTCAGCCCACACTGGGAGACTGAGGAAGCTTCGTTCCAATGCCATGCCAAGGAAGGAGAGCCGAAAAGGGAAGATGCACATGCAAGTGAAGGCACTCACCAGCAAGCAGCCAAGCAGGAGGAAGGGATCCGCTTCTTCCAGAGCTTCCTTACACAAAGTCCCTGCTCCTGGAGGGTCACCCACTCTGGGGGAAGGAATCACTCTGGAGGAAGGAGGAAGGTTTTCCTCCTTCAGTCCACCCTTCCTGGAAGCAACCTCAGAGACCCACCCAAGAGGAATGTCTGTGGATTCCTAAACAGACCAAATTGACAAGAGAACTTAACATCACAGTAGCCCAGACTGGTGTCAAACTCAAGGCGACCTTCCTACCTCAGCCTCCAAGGTGCTGGAATGAGGTGTGTGCCACTAGGCACAGCTAACAAATATTTTTGTGTACAATGTTGGGGCTCAAACCCAGGTCCTTGAGCATACTAGGCAAAGTGTTCTACTATTGAGGGCCATTCCCAAGCTCTTATATTCTATCTTGCAACCTCAAAATACATAACATTGTTCTAAGACCTAAGGCTTCCTATTGAACCAGAAAATGTTGATTGTCACATAGGGCTTTTTTTTTTTGGTCAATGCTCGATATTAGAAAGGAGGGGTCCCAAAACTACCATGCACCCCAAATTCCTACCTATCACTCCAGTTTAGAGCTTATAGCTTGACTGAATAACAAACTTCTCTCTTCCTAGAAGGGAAATTTTCATTTGTCTCTCCTTCAATTCAACTTCACTGTTACATTAATCCAGCCAATAAATCAGTACAATGACTTCAAAACATGAAATCATCTTTTCCTTTCCTTCTAGTCTCCTCTCTTGCTAATCCCCTTTCCTCACACTGTACATCAGACTTAACTTTTTGAATGAGGAAAAGGTGTGAGTCATCTTCATAATGCTTACTCTATCTCATAATTCATAGGTATTAAGAACCTTGGAGATCTGCCTCATGGGTGAGACCGGCAGCCAGAGACCTGGAAGTCAGGCTTGACTTCAAGGACAAGGTGGAGTCATGATTCTCCATGGTGCTTCTGATCTGCAGGTGATCCTGGCAAGAGAATGGGTCTAACCTTCAGAGAGGAGAGGTGGCAGATGGCCTGATCCTGAGAATACTGCAAAACCCTGTCTTAACACATCAGATCGCATGGTATAGTAATAATGTTAATTCTAATCTCATCCCAGGGCAGACTTGGGGCTCCAAAGGTCCTTTGTGTCCTGATACTTTGCCAGAATAGAGCATTGTAAGATACAGAAACCACACTCTGGTTTGACTGGGGCAGGTCTGGGCTATGATTTTCCCTGGTGAATTATAAACAGTGGGCATTTTCACTCCATTTATATCAAAATAAACTCTTACCAGAAAAAGAATTATTCAATTTAATCATCACCTATCAGACACTCCAAAGCCTAAATTTCCATTAAGGTATAAGGTGACACTCCAGTATCATGTGGCATTTCTGTATTGTGCCTTAAAGACTCCAAATGCTGCCTTCAGAGAAAAGGAGCATCGTGGGGCTGTGTTCATTCAGCCTTCCTCCACCATAGGGCATCGCATGGCATCATGGGAGCACAGCTCTGCTTACACATAAGGGAAGTGCAAGCACAGCTGTCTGCAGACAGTGCATTTCTCAGACAGAAGTAGCTGTGTTTTTAGACCACCTGATATTTATTTGAAGTAGGAACTAGTCTTTGTCCTCAAAGATTCTGGTATTTAATATTACACCAGCTAAGGAATGGCATTTTAAGCAATTTAATTAGCACGTATTTAAAAATCCATTCTCTTTTATTTTGTTACATTCTGAAAATTCCCAAGATTTAAAGTCTTTAAAAAATACTAGACAATCAGAAGCCCTTAGGTTTTTTTTTATAACTCATTCTATCTTTTCCCCTAGAGAAAGTGCAGCATTTTATTTGAGAGAGAAAAGTTTTTAAATCATTTGTTAATTTAAAATCCACAATTTTTTCCATTTACATGGTATTTTACTTATTATTGTATTTTAATCATTTCACAAATCACATGGTTTATTGCCATACAAGATTTTAAAGATATTTTTTACAATATCTAAAATTAAAGAAAAATGAAAGCAAATCTCACAGAGAATTCTCTTGATTAACGAAGTGCACTAATCATATTGTGAACAGGTCTGCTTTGGATTAGCATCCAATTATTCAAGTCCAGTTTCCTGTGGATGTAAACTCAGATGCAAGTTTGAGGCATGCGTTTTTCTCAAGAGAGTCTCAGAAGGGACACTTTCACTAAGAGAAGCCCAGTGATATGCAAGATCACAAAGAGTTGGGAAAGGGGCTGGTATGGCAGGCAAAGATTCGTGGACCAAGTTGATGGTTCCCAGTTAGCCACACACCCATATTCAGTAACATACCCTCAGCTGTCAAACTGTGTGTCAAAATGGGAGCACCTATGTCCAGGATTCCAGTAGTTGTGGCTAAGAACTTCAGATGCAGTGTAACAAGGTGTCATAAAACATTCTTATGTGTAGGGGGATATCACGGCATGTATCACAGCAAAATATATGTAGTAAGCCACATAAATATTTGAAATCATTCCAAAGCTATGCAACACACTGCTAAACAGCAAAAGTGGTTGTGGGAAAATGTGAGGTCTGAAAGTTGAAGCAGGCTAGAGTACACTGAGGGGAATGGCTGCTGCCGAGTGTAGATTGAGTCCATATTAAGAAAATGTTGGATTTTAATGTGTTTTTCCTATAAGTACACTTTTTACACTGTTTTGTTTTGTTTTGTTTTAGATAAGGTCTTAATCTTTTGCTCAGGTTGGTCTCAAAATTACTATGTATCCCCGGCTGGCCTCAAATTCTCATTGGCATCTTGAGTACTGGAATTACAGGTCTGAGCCACCATGCTTGACTATATTTTGTAATTTAATTTATTTTAACGGATACATAAAACATAAAATTATGCACAGCAATGAGATATGTTGACAATGTATAGACTGTATTGTGTTTAAACCAGGTCAAATGTGAATCATCTGATTAGAATGGAAACTTCCTTTCTTCTAGCTTCAAAAGCTTCAAGTACATCAGTGTCACCTATGGTCACCTTACCATGCAGTTGAGCATCAGAACCTCTTGTTCCTTCCTAAGTGTATCTTAATGTCCATTGGTCGCCCTTCCCCCACTCTCTCCCTTTCTTCTCTACCCAGCTCCTTATCACCACCATTCAACTCTCAACGTCTATGAGAAAAACTTTTCAGTTTCACATACGAGTGGATCAGGTACTACTTGTCTTTCTGTCTGGCTTATCTCACACAACACAATCTCCATGTCTATCCATGTCATCGCCAGTGACAGGCTTTCATTCGTTCTTTGTATGGTTAAACCATATTCCCATTGTGCACATGGAGCACATTTTTATCCATCGTTTCCATCTCTTGGCTGTTGGTACAGGTATTTTTCCAACAGACTGATTCATCTCCTTTGGTAATATCCCAGAAGGGATAGTATCACATCATAGGGTAGATCTGTTTTAATTTTGAGGAACCTCCACACTGTTTTCCCTAATAACTACACCAATTTATATTCCCACCAAGGGAATGCAAGGGTTCCCAATGCCCCACATAGTCCCCAGCACCTGCCAGTGCTTTTGTCCATGATAGCAGAGTGAAGCCAAGTTCCACTGTGCTTTGGAATTGCATTTCCCTGATGACTAGTAAGGCTGATCATTTTTTCATGTGCCCTTTTGTATATCTCCATTTGAGATTTAAATTGTATTGTTTGTATTCTGATTATTGACATTCAGAGTTCCTCTTGTAAAACACATAGTGTGTAATTTTTCCATTTTTCATTCTGATGATTACATTTTGGATTGTTTAGTTGGTTGGTTGGCATTCCTGTTGATGTTTTCAGTACTGGGGACTTCATTTGTTTCCTCAGGCATGCTAGGCCAGTACTTTACCACTGAGTTGTATCCTCAAACCTTTTGTTAGTTTTCATTTTAAGACAAAGTCTCCAAGTTGTCTAGACCTGCCTTGAATCCACTATGTAGCCCAGGCTAGCTTTGACTTTGAAATCCTCCTTCCCTAGCCTCCTGAGTATCTAGAATTACAGGCCTAGTTTGCTGATTATTTCTTTAGCTTTTAGTTTGACTTAAACAGCAAAATTCCATTACTATTGTGGTACCAAGCACCAAGTATTTTTCAATGATGTTCTCAATCATCATCTGGAAAGGAAACATTGCAAACCATCATCATTAAAAAATATCTCTGAAAAAGCACGGTCACTACTACATATCATAAGGCAGGCTCAAGATATAGGTGGATGATACAGTACTATCCTACATCTGTCCTACCATACTAGAGAATATCATTTCAAAGGCACTGTTTGAGACTTAATTCTGCTTTCCCAGCAGAGGGTCCACAGGATGGTAGGTATGAGTGCTCTGTACAGAAACGCAATATTAGGATTCCCTTTCCTTAGTGACATGTTTCTTCTACCTGTTCGCTCTCTTCATGCTATAGCGTATTTTAAAGTCAAGGAGACAACGTTTCCACCGTATTCTTTTTGTTCAAGTTTGTTCACTATCCAGGATTTTTTTTGTGTGTGTTTTTGCTCAAGTTTCAGGATGTTTTCCTAACTATTTGAAGGCTATAAATATCATTGGCATTTTGGTAGGAATTGCTCTGAAACATGACATTGTTTTGGGTGGCATGAACATCTTAATAATGGTGGTTCTTCACACCCATTGTTTGTATACCATCTTTAATTTCTTTCAGTAATATTTTAGCTTTCATTGCAGGGATTTTTCTCCTTTTCGGTAAACTTAATCATAGTTATTTTCGTAGGCATTATGAATGAGATTATTTCTATTTCAGATAGGCAGGTTTTAAAATAAGGCAACCCTACTGATTTTTTATGTTGGTTTTGTGTCCTCCAACTTTACTGAATTCTTTGATTAATTCTCATAGTCTTCTTGGTGAAATTGTGAGGTGTTTCTGCATACAAGGCCATGGCGCATCGGCAGTGCTTTAACTTCGTCTTTTCCAAATGAAATAACCTTGATTTTGTTTCCTTGTAATCTTAAGCAAAACAACAAAGCTAGAAGTATTGCATTCCCTCATTTCAAAATATACTACAAAGATATAGTAATAAAATGTCAGTGTACTAGTGCAAGCAAATAGACTTACGGTTAGAATAGAAGATCTAAAACACAGCCATACATTTTTAATCAATTGATTTTAAAGGGACCAAGAAGAAATAATGTGAAAAGGATCATCAGTAAATGATGTTGAAAAATCCAGACCTGCACATGAAACATGAAAAAGAAAGATGAAAGAAGAAAGGAAAGGAAGGAAGGAAGGAAGGAAGGAAGGAAGGAAGGAAGGAAGGAAGGAAGGAGAAATAGAGAGGGGAAGACAAAAGAAATTGGACCTGTATCTCACAACACATACAAAAAACATCTTGAAATAGATTGAAGGTTTAGGCATAAGACCTGAAATCAGAAGAAAATACAGGGGGAAAATTGATCTGAGAAAGCACTTTATTCTTTTATTAATTTCTTTTTATTTATTGGAGAGAGAAAGAGGGAGAGAGATGGAGAGAGAGAGAGAGAGAGAGAGAGAGAGAGAGAGAGAGAGAAAGAGAGAGGCAGACAGAGAATGAGGGCAAGTGAGAGCACATGCCAGGGCCTCCTGCTACCTCAAATAACCTCCAGACCATGTGCTACTGTATGCATCTGGCTTTACATGGGTACTGGAGAAGTGAACCCAGGCCACCAGGCTTTGCAAGAAGGTGCTTTTAAATGCTGACCCATCAGCCCAGCATTTTATTCTTGTAGAATCATGTGAGTTCTCCAACTTCTCCAACTTGGAGACACCACAGAACCTTTTTTAAAAAGCAGGTCACTTATTTTGCAGCTATGAAGTAGGTTTATTCAGTGAATATGGATACATCCTATGTAACATCGGTATGCCAAATGTCACAAAGCCCTCTGAAGTAAATTTGCTAGGATGCGAAAGATCTTGTCTGAAAAATGCAAGGTCATGGAGCAAGCCAGATCACTCCCCCTCCCCCTGGCTTGAGAGTTAGCTCACCACTATGATCCTGGGAATAAACTTTGCATCCCTAAGGCTAGGGCACATGCTGACGGCATAATAAAATTTGCCAGCATACAAGTCAAAACTAGAATTTCCTACCACACCAGCAAGCTTAGTAAGTAGGGACCCGAAAATCCGGCTCAGTTTCCTTTCTGATGTCACTGGAACACTCATTTGAGAACAGAAAATCAGAAGCAAAACTTAATTATTTCTACACATTCTCTGATAGCCTTGTTTTCCAACCAAAGTTTCATGCAGTCACGGGGAAAGAATAAGGCTTTGTTATGACAAGTTTTACATTTTGTTTCATTTTTGCTATATTATACATCATACAATGTAGTAGAAACTCAAGTCACTCAAGAATGAGACAGAAATGCCACAATGAATCTTCTTAGAAGCCAGAGATCCAAAGCAGCCTTGCCACAAAGCTGAGACAGAAGCACATCCCGGAACTCTCTTCTTCCTTTCTTCTGTCTTTACTACTCTATAATGGGAACAGCTTCTAGAAGTATAAGTTAATGCCATCCATCTGTCAGTATCCTCCTGAATAGCATTTACTATAGCAAAACTTTTGTCACTTACTGCATGAAAACAGTCATTCTTCTCAAATTAAAAACATTACCACTACATTCTTTTTTTTTTTTTTTTTACAAATTATGTATTTTCAGGCAAAGAGAGATAAAAGAGAGACAGAGAATGGGCAGGCCAGTGCCTCCAGCCACTGCAAATGAACTCCAGATACATGCTGCACTTTGTGCATCTGGCTTTATGTGGGTACTGGGAAATCTTTGGCTGTTAGACTCTTCAGTTAACACCTTAACTGCTGAGCCATCTCTCCAGCCCTATATTCTATGTTTATATTTTGCTTGACATAATAATTTCTGAGATTCAGTCACAGAAACAAAATTTGGCCCCATTATGAAATATGAAAATGGTAAGTAACAATTATCTTATTTGAAAACAAGAATATGAGAAATCACAAATCACTTGAAAATGAAATGAAATCACTTTAAAATTTGGTGAACACTTGATTCATTATTTTCCAATAAAGGTGAATGGTAGCACTGAATAAAAACTGGGGAAATGTGTCAGTTTCCTCTCTCTCTCTCTCTCTCTCTCTCTCTCTCTCTCTGCTGAGCTGGTTTTGTAGGGCAGGGCTCTCTGTCTTTCATACATTGGTCTTTCACAAACCACCCCCAGGGCCTCAGACCTTTCAGGGAAGCTAACTATTTCAGGCCTCTAATCCAATAAAGTAAAACTTGCTCTCCCCTGCCTACACCCACACTCAGGAGGTGTCATTTTTAATTGTGCATCTTGGCAGTCATTCTTGGTTAGACCTGATCCCAAACTGACTCCTCGTCATTGATCAGACCTATTATTTGTAAATCCTTTGAAGTGGAGTTTCACTTTCGAGTATAGACTAGTGACTTCGATTCAGAACTAAAAGAGAATCTGAAAACCCAGCAGAGTGGAGGAATGAGACATACTGACAATTCAGTTAAATCTTGCTCCAGATTTCCTTAGCAAAGTTCATTCCAGATAAGCAAAATTATAGTCCTAAATTAAAGACTTACCAAGAATGCCATTAATATGTTGTAACTACTTAAGTGCTTAAAGAAATAATTGATATGAACAGAAATAAAAATGAAGAAATGAGAGCTATTAACTTAAAAATTAAATAATTTCTGTGCCCTCTCTTTTTCTTTTCCTTTTATTACAAAAAAAACTACCTATTTTTTTAAGGATCAAATTTAGGAAGAGTCTCTGTTGTTTCTATCTTAACTGTAGGCCATGGTATGCTAAGGTCACCTCTCCTACACACACACACACACACACACACACACACACACACACACACACACACACAAAGAACATGCTGACCTTACTTGTAACACTCTCAAGTCTGAATAGTTTGGTTGAAGAGCAGGGCCAGGTCTGGGGAAATGGTTTGGAAGGTAAGACTGCTCAATACAGAAGCATAGAGCCTGAACCCAGTCCTATGAGAGACTGAGCCCACAGGATTGTTGTGGCTTGCAGGTCAGGCAAAATGGCAGCTCTGGGTTTAATGAGAGAAGCCATTTCAGGGAAAACAAGGCAGAAAAAGCGATAGAAGAACACACCTAACATTCTCCTCAGGCCTTCACATGTCTGTATATAGGTGACATATCTGTATACACATGCATCCACCATACATACACAGCACATATACATACACTACTTGTGCTTGCACACAGCCAGACAGAAAATAAAGAGCAGGAGCCTAGGATGAGCAGGTCCTAGTTCTAGGTTTTAATCTGCCTTAACAGATTATATAAACTTGGATTTTATTTTCCACCTATAAAATGAGAAGTAAATTAATGTCTTCCATGAAAAGTGTGAATACAAATCCCTTATCAAACAAATGGAGCATACTATGGTTCACATTGAATATTCCTCATTTATAATGATATGATAAAGGCTCTGGGAAATCTCATAATTAAAGAATTCACTTAACTTGCATCCTATAAATGGACAGATTACAAAAGCTCTCTGCTATTTCTGGTGTTCACATGAACCTACAAGACTCATTCATTCTAATGTATCAAGTGGTTCAAAACATAGTTGACTCTCTGGGAGGTATTCACTTTTTAAAGAAAACAAAATGGGCTGGAGAGATGGGTCAGCAGTCAAAAGTGGTTGCTTGCAAAGCCTGACAGCTGGGGCTTGATTCCCTAGTACCTATATAAACCAGATGCACATGGATCTGGAATTTATTTGCAGAGGCCCTGCCTGGCCCACCAATTCTCTCTCTCTCTCTCTCTCTCTCTCTCTCTCTCTCTCTCCTCTCTCTCTTCTCTCTCTCTCTCTCCTCTCTCTCTTCTCTCTCTCTCTCTCTCTCTCTCTCTCTCTCTCTATATATATATATATATATATATATATATATATATATATATATATATAAAGGCAATAAAGAGCCATGCTTAACCTGCAGTGGTGGGTCTATATGTGCATGACATGGTACAGAGGGGACTGGATGATTAGATGGTGCACCAGTGGTAGAGGTGTGGGAAAGGAGGAGAGGATGAGATTGGGAGGAAGGTTCACAAAAACTAAAGACATGAGAAAGCCATAATCCTCACCATTATATTCTTATACATCAGCTAATTTAAAAATATAACTTAAAAAGAGTTTGAACAGAAGAACCCTGTGTAGGTGGATAACGCTACCCAGGAAAATCTCAGTGCCAGGAGTGAGCGCAGAGAAGGGGCAAAGTTTTGAGGTACCCACTGCCTGCTGGAGTTTCCAGGTTCTTGTCACGGGACAAGGAACAGTACCAGAGACACATAGTAAAAGAGTTTATTAAGAAGAGGAGTGGGCTACTGAGGTGGAAAAGACATACACCCCAAAAGTCACCAGGCCATGAGCCTCCTGGCCTGGTTGCTCATTTACATAGCATCTGTCTCTGTTATGTTTGTATGTCATGGACCACCCCCCCACACACACACACATGCTCAATCGTTATATGTAGCTAGCATTGGGAAGGAGTTCAGTCTTCCACATCACCTCCTTTTATTTGCCTGTAAAATTACTCCGCAATCCGCTACAAAGCATTTACTCCCCATCCTGTGTCTGAGTCATCCTAGTCTTGTTTAGATCTTATAGTTTGAATCTTGTGATTAAAACTATGTCTTCTAGAAAATACAACAGTTTAAAACTAAACCCCTATGATACAGGGATTCCACATAACTTCTACAGATAATTCAAAGCCTCCTTTCCAATCAACAGATATGGGAGAGAGAGAGTCTCGTGGTCTCTCTTAGGCTGGGACTATACCCTCATCAGCACCAGAGCAGCTACAGAACATTGCTGCATCATCCTTCTTCTGCTCTCCCAAGAGAGTTTTGGGACTACAGCTTTTGCGGAGGCTGGGTGAGGGGAAGCAGTAAGAAAACAGAGACTTGGAGAGGGCTTCATTATGACCATATAAAAGGAGGTCATGGTGACTGGAAGACTGGAATCCTTCTCAATGTTGGCTAGATGTAACAATTGAATATGGGGGGGGGAGCACACACACATAAATAAATAAATAAATAAATAAATAAATAAATAAATAAATAAATAAATAAATA
>PVHP010008824.1:0-52057 GCA_004024765.1 Zapus hudsonius
CTCTTTCTCTTTTGAGGTGGGGTCTTGCTCTAGCCCAGGTTGACCTGGAATTCACTCTCTAGTTCCAGGTTGGCCTTAAACTCACAACGATCCTCCTACGTCTGCCTCCCAAGTGCTGGGATTAAAGGTGTGCGCCACCACATCCAGCTCAGCCTTTCTTTCTATAAGTGGGGGTGTGTTAACCCACCTCTTAGGGCCAAAGATAACTGTCATAATAACAGTGAAGGTGACCACTGCAGAGGCCTGCAGCCCATGCTCCAGGACTACAGTAGGTGTCAGTCCCAGTGAAGTTGTTCCTAGCTTCCTTACATGCACACAGACGAGGCAGAAAGTCTAGCTTTCTCTGGAAACATTTCCTCCACCCCAGTTTATCTGATTTAGTTGTATTTTATTATGTAGATTGAAGAGTCATCTTCAAAAGGATGGTGAAAGTTTAAAAATTAAGAGTAGAGGAACATCACAGGTTAGAATGAGATATATTTTCTATTTCACATAGTTACAAACCTAGGTTGCTGTTAGCATTTTAAATGATAAATTGAACTATATCTCATTCCAGCAGAGGGAGACAAATTCACACTGATTTTTCTGAAAGAAAAAAAGGAATTATACCATCAGTGTGTGAAACACTGTACATGCATGTGTGTGAAACAGGGCGGTGGGAAGACAGACAGGAAAGTGCTTTTGAAAACCGCATTCTTTGGTATGTTCATGCCTCAATATCTTCATGACATGAGTCTTTCAGAAAAGGGTCAGCGGCACTACAAGGGAGTGACATGTCTGAGATGACTTCACTGTGCATGGGTTATGTGGTTCAGGGAAAGAAGAGCCCTGCCCACCTAGAAAGCAACACCAGGGGTTGCCTTTCGAACCTACATCCACACTGAGCAGTAGGGGCTCTCTGGGACCTGCAGGGTCCCCAACCTCTGGCATTAGTGTGTTACCAGGTATATTAGGGCACTGAAATCCAGAGCCAGACGGCCTAGCTGATCAGGTGGAGGACCAGAGGGAGCTTGAGTAAAGCAGCCAGTGGGTGGCATGGGATGAATCTCCCCTTCGGCTTGGGTAGTGGCAGCAAGAGATGTTAAGGTGACATTAAGAGCAGCTCACGTTCTGAAAGAGTGAGAGATTGTGTCTTGGTTTAATCTCTCAGAGCCTCCACTTAGTGATAACGGGCTGACACACAACACCATTGCTCATGTTTCACTAGTGTATGTGGCTGAGAAAAGTGCTCTGGAGTCTCTTCCTATTTGGGAAGACCGGAGCACTACTTGGGTGCTTCTGCTCTTGTTTCCAAAGAGACTGAACATAAGGTTTGGTAGAGCTTTCAGCTCAGGGAATCTGATTTCCAGGAAGTTCCCTCCCCACACAGCACACACACATGCAGTCTCTCCTTAGACAAGCTCAATCCCTGTGGACACCTGCAGGTGGCCCTCTACCATCCTTGCCCCTGAGCCTAGTGTCCACAGCTTAGCGGACCCTGTCATTCACCACCTCCTGCTACCTGGTGTGATGGTCAAGTCAGAAGATTGTGGCATGAGTTGTCAAGAGACCGAGCAGTGTAGGGCTGCAAAAGTCTATAGCCCATCAAACCCCAGACTGGAAATGTGTGAGGTGGAAAGAAGGTACCATTTGCCCTGGCAGTTTGCCAATGTCTTTCTCTCCTCACTGGCATTTAGACACCATAGCCCTGTGCAGTGTGACCTACATGCGATAGCTGCCATTCGAGAGGATTGTCTTAGATGTGGGTGATTGGCCCCCAACAGTGGTGATTGCTTCATTAGGAGCTTGGGAGGCACATACTTAAGCAGCTTGATGTCCTCTGCTTCTGCCACAGTGTGAGACACCATTCTTGGTACTGCAGGGTCTCTTCCCTTAAGTCAGGTACATTTCAGATTCTGCAAGTGACTCTTTCTAATGTTAAGCTGGTAGAGCCTCTTGGAAAGCAGGCAGTATTTAGGGAAATAGTACTATGTTTATGGTGTTTGTCTCTATACATTTCTCCAAGATTCCACAAACCCCTAAAGGTGAGGAAACAAGTCAGATGTGAAAACCAGCACATTACCCTGTGGGTTCTAGACTCTCACATCAGGATGTCAAAATACCTGACTGTCAGCTTAAGAAAGGAAGACTTGCTTTGGTCCACAGTTCCAGAGGGTTTCAGTCCATCGTAGAGAGAAGGCTTAGTGGGGGAAGCTATGTCAGAGTGGCTCAGTCTCTGGTGACAGGCGCATGTGTGGCAGAGCTGCTCACATGGCCATGGACAGGATGAGGAAATTAGGCCAGAACCAGGGGTTAGGTATGACCTTTTTCTTTTTATTTGTTTTTTTGAGATAGGGTCTCACTGTAATGATTGTTCCTAATGACCTTACACCCAGACCCCACCTCCTAAAGTTTCTGTAGCCTCCCAAAATTGTTCTGGGGAACAAGAGTTCAAGACATGAGCCTTTGGGGGGGCTCATTTCTGTTTCAATCCATAACAGAAGTTCAACAGGGGAAAGTAGGGAAGTGGGAAGTGTTTGAGTCACCGGTATTGAGACTTACCTATTATGGATCCTCCCAGAGCATCATGGGCTATGGAGAAAGGTGACCCAGACTGAGTATATGTTGATGCTGTTATTTGCATCAGCCATTGAAGTTGTACCTTCCCTAGACACTTCCGGAAGGAATTTCCCATTTTAACTCTCCTCCTGCAGGAGGACACCATGGAGGTGGAGGAGTTCCTAAAGGAGGCTGCAGTGATGAAAGAGATCAAACACCCAAACCTGGTGCAGCTGCTTGGTGAGTGAGCACTGCTCAGAAAGAAGGCTGTGGTTGCTCACTGTGAGAAGGGCTCTGATCTGGACAGCTGTGCTCCATCCTTATCAAGTTGCTAAAGGACCGGGGGGGGGGGGGGGGGGGTTCTCAAGAGGGAGAGAAGAATGTTTCTACCTTAAACAGATATTTGAAAGCTTTCAAATGTAAATCTCAAATTGGCTTCTGAAATTTAGGAATATTCCAGAGCTAGCTCACTGAAGCAGTTCTGTAAACAGATAGAACCACTCACAGGTAATGTGATTGATGTGGAGACCAACCTTTTGAACTCCATGGCAGCCTCTGCCTTTGTAAGTTAAGGGTCATGGACTTGAGAGGTAGAGGAGTATGGCCATGCTCCTCCCTCCCTCCTTCCCTCTCTCTCTCCCTCCCACAGGAGCACAGTTTCAAGCCATGGGTACTTGCCCTATAGGCAGATCTAGCATCTGTTTTGGGACACTTTTCTTGGTGCTAGACCTTTCCAGGGCTTTTCCCTTTGAGAGCAAAACCACATACTGAAGCCCCCCCCCCCCCATGGCTTGTTGGCAGGGGTGTGTACCCGGGAGCCTCCATTCTATATCATCACGGAGTTTATGACCTACGGGAACCTGTTGGACTACCTGCGAGAGTGTAACCGGCAGGAGGTGAGCGCCGTGGTACTGCTGTACATGGCCACACAGATCTCGTCAGCCATGGAATACTTGGAAAAGAAAAACTTCATCCACAGGTAGGGCCTGCAAAGCAGCCCCTGCTGCTCCATATTCCTGGGACAAAGGCAGACACGAGTGCATCCAGCCTAGGGCCTGGACCAGTGGAGCAGCTGGTCTCAGGGAAGAAATACATCACTTCTGGATCATTTTGGACTAAGTGGAATATGAATGAAGTTCATGAAAGGCATTCTTCCTAATAATTGCAGGTCCCTCTGAAACATTGTGCATTATTCCTCTGAGGCCAGTGCTCAACACAGTGATGACCTCTGCCTGCGAGCCATGGGCACTGCTTTTACACAAATTCATAGTGAAAGCCAGGGTAGGGGGTTTGGTTTTAGTGAGGGTTTTTGTTTGTTTGTTTGTTTTGTTTTGTTTTTCTTCTTTCCTCTCTTGTTGTTCCATTTTCTGCTTAACTTGCTGTCACGGGGATGTTTCCATGATTGTCAGAATTGATACATACAGGCCAAAATTAAGCACCTTTGCCATTTTAAAACCTGGAGTGTTTTGACCTTCAAGCATGCCACAATTACCTGGGTCTTTGCATGCTTTGCTGGTGGATGTGGCTTCCTAGCAAAGTGATGGGCTTGGCCGGACTCCTTTATGCACGATGTTCTCCATGCCACTGTGTGACCTTTCCTCCCCAATTAACTCAAGTGTGAAACCTCTACATGAGATTTCATAGCCAGGAATAAGTAGAGTGTGTGAAATGCTGGCAGCACCTCGTAAGACAGATTTTCTCTGCTCCACAAGAGCCCGCTCCAAATGTGCCTGTCGCTCAGCAGAGTGAACCCTCTGATGCTGCAAATTGAGATTTCCTGACTTCTGGCTGGCCTCGCATGGCCAGCTCTGTCCCCTCTCCTTTCAGGCACACTTAAAATGCCTCACCAGAAATCCTATTAGACACAACTCTTGTGTATTTAATTTCTCTCATTGCTGGTGATCGGGCTACGTCATGCAGCTATTGCTTTAAGCTGCTGCATCTTATCATTCCTTCATTCCCGTTTGCCTTGTGATTTCATGGTTAACATCCATGAACCAAATATCAGACCCCTTCCTCCATGGAAGAGTCAGAAAGCAGGAGAAAGCGGATTACACAGGAGATAGTTTTCAGAATATGTTTGGGTAGATAATCAGGAAGCAATAGGAAAGTAGGGAACACAGTTGGGGTAAAGAATGCCATGGGTTCACTTCTGGACAGGACAGTGGAGGATCCCTCATGTAAGTTTATGCAGTTGAGAAGTGGACTAAGCATCTATTCCCCGTGCCGAGCATGGTACGGCAGTCATGACACAGACATGTAGATACACTTGCTGTCCTGGCACAGCCGCCCAGGGTAGCCCTGTTACCATCTTCATGAATCCCACTAGCTCCGGGTCACAGGGTGAAGACCTGCTCCTGGCACCAACCTCTTCTCACCACTTCGACAGCCTGGCGTGTGTATGCTGTGGTACTGATGCTGATCCCCAGTGGGGTGTTAAAGCTTTGTGTGTGGGGGGACCAGGCTTGATTTCACGAGTCAGGGTCACACCTTCATTCAACAGTGGAGGATCTGTGAGGCTGGAACATGCACCAGGAGCTCTCACCAAAGTACATTTTCTTCAGAGATCTTGCTGCCCGGAACTGCCTGGTCGGGGAAAACCACTTGGTGAAGGTGGCAGATTTTGGCCTGAGCAGGTTGATGACAGGGGACACCTATACAGCCCACGCAGGAGCCAAGTTCCCCATCAAGTGGACTGCACCTGAGAGCCTAGCCTACAACAAGTTCTCCATCAAGTCCGACGTCTGGGGTAAGGGCCGAGCCCCAGGGCAGTGTACCTTACCCACTTCTCCTGGCTTCCTCACACCCTCTCTTTTTCTTCCATTTCTCTTTCTTCATTATTTCTTTGTTATTTTGCTTCTTATTTCAAAATCCTGTCTTTTTCAAGCATGAAGCAATAGAGTGCTTTTTCTTTCTGAATGACTTGAATATTCCATCTTTTAAAATTAATTAATTAATTAATTTGCAAGCAGAGAAGAGAGAGAATGGGTGAGCCAGGGCCTAAGTGTACTCTCTAGCCACTGCAAATGAACTCCATATGCAATTTGTACATCTGTCAGATATCCCACCTTTATGTGTTCATTCCATATTTGTTGCTCAGATCTGCTGAGGCAGGAGCTCACCCTACAGGCCCCCAGAATCTTCCTCTCATTTTGGTTTGAGCTTTAAACAGGATACTTCACTCTGAAGTATCTACTTTTTTTAAAGTAGTATTATTTACTTATTTGAGAGAGACACAGAAAGTGAGTATGAATGTGTCAGGGCCTCCTGCTGTTGCAAACAAACTTCAGACGCATGTGTCACTTTATGTACCTGGCTTTATGTAGGTATTGAGGACTTGAACATAGGCCCTTAGGATTTGCAAGCAAATACCTTTAACTGCTAAGCCATCTCCCCAAACCTGAAGTTTCATATATTATTTTCTTTCTTTCTTTCTTTCTTTCTTTCTTTCTTTCTTTCTTTCTTTCTTTCTTTCTTTCGTTCGTTCGTTCGTTCGTTCGTTCGTTCATTCGTTCTTTCTTTGCAGAAAGAGATAGAGAGAAGAGAGACAGACAGAGAATGGGCACACCAGGGACTCCAGACACATGCGTCACTTTTGTGCATCTGGCTCTATGTGGGTACTGGGGAACAAATCAAACCCAGGTCGTTAGGCTTTGCAGGCAGGGCCTTAACCACTAAGCCATCTCTCCAACCTCTGATTTTACTTTTCTTTTTCTGATTTTGCTTTTAAAAGAATTTTTATTATGACAGCTTATAAGCAAACATAAAGGGGGCAGGGTTACATGATGAGCCTCCCACCACCCAACCTAAATCATCATCACCTCAGAGCCTTCCTGTGTCCCCTGTGCTGTCCTCTCCCCTGACTCTCATTATTTTGAAGCAAATCCAAGACATTGTGTTATTTTCACATAAATATTTCAGTATTAGCTTCATACAGATGACTTTTTATTAGCATAACCACAGTGCTCCTCCCAAATTTGACAGTAATTTCTGAATATTATCAAATATCTAGTGTTCAAATTTTCAGTTGATCCATAAAAATCATACTTCTGTTTACATTTTCAGCCAAGATCCAAAGGTAGCTCATGCATTATGTTAGCTCCTCTGTCCCTTATGTTTCTTTAACCTGTACCTTCCTTCTTCATCCCTGTATTTCCTCTGCTGTTTATTTATTGAAGAAACTGTCATTTGTCCTTTAGGCTTTCCCAGAGTCTGGGTTTTGCTCTTTGTCTCCCTGTGTGGTCTATATGCCTCTGGCTTTGGCATTCTTAGGAAATGGAGTCAGATCTGAACAGCTGGATTGCATTCGGGTTGACATTAGAGGAGGTGGCATGCTCAAAGGTCTGTAGGTACCTGGTACTTGATTTTCTCCCATTACCAGGGTGTACATAGCAGCTACTACATTCAGCACTGGTTTCCCAGGGCTGCCCTGGGCTAATTTTCTAATTCTGTCATTCCATATTCATTTAGTAGCAGACTGCTTCTGTTTTAACAACCCCGCCCCTCATCTGCTTTGTTGGTACTGAAATGGCCGGATTCACGTGTGCTGCTTTGTCTCTGTTTCCACTTTCCCAAGTGCCACCCTTCGGTGGTGACCATCTGGACTCTGTGTGTCTTCGTTGGTACTCTTATGAACTATTGGGATTAAATCACCCAGTGTGTTCTTGTCTGGTGGTTCTTTTCCTCGTCAATACTTGGATCATCTTATCTTTGGCCAGTGGTGACTCAGCACCTCTTTCTGCAGATGGTCTCTTGTAGTCTCTGTATGTCTGTGCTGCCAGGAACAAGAAGACAGTCAGGGTTTGCTCCCTGTCCCAAACCTATGCCTGTTTCTCCAAGGAAGATCCAAGAGTGATCCAATACTGGGCATGGGATTTCAAGACTGAGGGATTTCATTAGATTTTTATGGGATCTTTAGAGTTGGAAGGGGCCTTGGAGATAATCCTGGACACCCAGAAATGACTGGCGCTGATACTGGTGTGCAACTAACTAGTTGGTCACAGAGCTGTGAGCCATGGCTGTACTCTACCTGAGAGTTCCTGTACCACAGGTGGCTGCACGTGCTTACCTTCTCTCCTGTAGCATATTTACATGTGTTTGGGAGTAATCCGAGTCTCATTCTGTCTCATCTGTCCTGGGCTGTTGGTCTTTGAGAGACTGACAAATGTCACTGCCAGGACTGCTTCTGTAGTGCAGCACAGCGTGGCAAACCTGCACATCTGATGGTCCCTCTGTTCTCTCTCCTTTAGCATTCGGAGTCTTGCTTTGGGAAATTGCTACCTATGGCATGTCACCTTACCCGGGAATCGACCTGTCTCAGGTGTATGAGCTGCTGGAGAAGGACTACCGAATGGAGCGTCCTGAGGGTTGCCCAGAGAAGGTCTACGAGCTCATGCGAGCATGTAAGCCTTCCCTCGTGGCAGAAAGCACACGTGGTCACTGCAGCAATTCTGGGAGTGGGAGCAGAAAGCAGACCGTTCCAATGGGCTATCTGCCACTGTCTGTCTTGTTCTCCTCAGACAGTTAATGGAAGTTTGCTTTTCAGACTTCTTCAATATTCTTGTATTCTTTTATCTACAGAAAATATATATGTGAGTTGTGTCTGCTTTCCTTTTTTGAGACAATGTTTTACTCTAGTCAAGGCAGGCCTACGTGAGTTCCAGGTCAACCTGAGCTAAAGTGAGACCCTACTATGAGAAAAAGAAAAAAAAAAAAAAACCTGAGCGTTTAGATGAGTCATTCATCCCCCTGTGATGAGTCTATTTTGCACATTTGTTGGCTGTATAAATGAGATAAGAACATCCTCATCTGTGCATCCTTTGTACTATGCCATAATCTGAGTTGTAGCTCAAAGAACTATGTGTGTTTTAATTCTTTATAATGTTGGCCAGAGTATCTTCCAAAAAAGGTGGTAGAAGTTTATACTTCCTTCAGAAGAGTAGGAAGACAAAACCGCAAACTAATGTAGGCAAGTGACTTTACATCCTCACCAACACTGGGACTGTTAATCCTTTTCATCCTTTCAGTCTTGTTTTAATTAGCACTTCCAGCTGAGCATGGGGGCACAAGCTGGTAGTCCCAACACAGGAGGAAGCTGAGGCAGGGGGATCACTCAAGCCCAGAGTTTGGATCAGCCTAGGCGGCATAGTGTGATCTGTTTTCGAAAAGAACAAAAGCATTTCTTTATTTAGCAATCAGTTCAAACTTTGATAAACATGAAATAAGGGTGGCAAGAGAAACAAGCAATATGCCCTATCCATTCTCTGTACCTACCAGTGTGACGTCTGGAAAAACGTACTTACAAATGTAAATTTTGCTCTCGGTTTCTCTCTGGAGTTTTAGTCTATATTCCTCCCAATATCCTTGTCAAGTTCTTTAAGTTTTAAAAATATTTTTATTTATTTGAGAAAGACAAAGGGAGAGAGTAGTTGCATCAGAGACCCCAGCTACTGCAAATGAACTCCAGATGCAAGTGCCACTTTGTGCATCTGGCTTTACGAGGGTATTGGGGAATTGAACCCAGGTTGGAAGGCTTTGCAAGCAAGTGCCTTTAACTACTGAGCCATCTCCCCAGCCTCAAATTCTTAGTGTCTGTAGTAGGGCACAGTAGTGTTGGTCTTTTTAAGTTATTGGGGCATCAGCTATTAGGAGGCTTGTAATGGCTTGTCCTATGCCTGTGATCAGAGCCTCCTGGATGGGCTAATGTGGCTCTCATCTGTCCAGGTTGGCAGTGGAATCCCTCTGACCGGCCTTCCTTTGCTGAAATCCATCAAGCCTTTGAAACGATGTTTCAGGAATCCAGTATCTCAGATGGTAAAGTCACCTGTCCTGGGGCCCTGCCATGGGGGTGAAAGGTTGATTTGGAGTGGCTAGATATTCTTTCAGTTCACTCCTGACAAAGGTGAACTTGGCACTGGCCAATAAGTGTTAGAGACCATAAATCTGGGCAGAGGCATTGGCAGTGTGCTCTCTATCTTTTGAAAAACCTACAGAGTTCTGGAAAATGTTAAGTGCTGCCTCTTTAGCACCTGTATCCCCCTTTCTATATCTGAATAGATGCACCCTGTTGCCTAAAGAAAAAGAGAGCCCCCTTCCAAGCCAACATCATCTCTGATGGCTACTGAGTTTGTACTCTGTGTGTGTGTGTGTGTGTGTGTGTGTGTGTGTGTGTGTGTTTGTGTATGATCCTTAGAAGTGGAAAAGGAGCTGGGGAAGCAAGGCGTGAGAGGAGCTCCCGGCACCATGCTGCAGGCCCCAGAGCTGCCCACCAAGACCAGGACTTCCAGGAAAGCTGCCGAGCAGAAAGACGCCATCGATGTGCCCGAGACCTCCCACACCAAGGGTCAGGGAGAGAGTGGTATGTCTTCACCCCTTGGGCCAGGGTAGACAAGCTGTGCGTGGACCCTGCAAGGAAAGGCAGGCACACTCTCATCAGTGGTCCACCCTAAAGAAGGAATACCTTCCTTGTGTCTAGCACCACTTCCTCCCTGGGAGCCCTCCAGCAGCTGAAGTTTTCACAGTTAACTCAGATAGTCAGAGGTTGGAAGGCCCCATGAGAGGCACACACGCCTTTTCATCTGTTATTCACAGCATTTGTGGGCATCTCGGCAGATTCAGCAGTAACAAATACTGAACCAACAGAGTAGCCATGGGGCACTCACTGGTGCAGAGCTAATGTCCCCGTGGTTTCTACACCATTCCCCAGGCAAATGAGAGAGATGGGGCTGGCGCAGGAGGTGCCTGGAGATAATAGTACCAGGGATATATCACCATGCCAGGCTGTGCACTGCAGTCTGGCTCTCTTGCAGACCTACTGAATGCAAGTGTTTGAGCATGATGCCTGAGCTCCCAGAATCTCCCAGGGCTCTCAGCAAAGGCTACTGGTAACCTTCCACTGATGGAACACAGGCTGGCTAGTCAGACAAGGCCAAGTTCGGATGGAGATTTGTGAGGGGCATTTACTCACAGCATGAGCCCACAGACACCATCTTTGTGTTTATCTTTTGCTAAAAAAATAAAATTTATTTATTTATTTATTTATTTTGGTGTTTCGAGGTAGGGTCTCACTCTAGCCCAGGCTGACCTGGAATTTACTCTGTAGTCTCAGGGTGGCCTTGAACTCATGGCGATCCTCCTACCTCTGCCTCCCGAGTGCTGGGATTAAAGGCATGCGCCACCACACCCGGCTTATTTATTTGAGAGAGAAAGAGACAGAAAGAAGCAGACAGAGTTGAGTATGGGCATACCACTGCAAATGAACTTCCGACTCATGTGCTTTATGTGGGCACTGAGGAATTGAACCTGGGTCCTTAGGCTTTGCAGGCAAGTGTCTTAACTGCTGAGCCATCTCTCCAGCCCTGTTTTGTTTTTAATCTTATACCCATGTCAGTGATAAGAAGTTGAATGGTTAGCATATATAATGTATAAGACATACATATATATTGCTATAGGAATAGGAAGCAAATCATGTGCCAAAAATGCATAGTATTTAATAGGATTGCATAAGAAATAAGCCCAAATTTTAGAATTCCCATGCCCCAAGCTGGGAGTATAGCTCCAAATCTCAGGGTGCTGAGGGAAGCTCTCTTCTTGCAGCTGGCTCTGAGGGCCTGGCAACACCAAAGGCATTTTGGCGAACTATTACTCATCTTTAAAGATCATCCTTTCTGAATTCCCACTCCAGTGGCTCGTTTTCACTCCCCGGTTATGGTACCTGATCTCTTTCTCCAGATTACACCTCAGCAGGCCAGCTGTCTGAGAGCCACAGGTCTGACTTAATTGCTTGGCCTTGACTTTGGCCTTTTGCTGACCAGAGCATGATGTTGGAGGGATTCCACAACTTTCAGCTGTGTCAGATGAGAGGCCAGCACCATCCCAGCCTTTACCCCTTTCTCTGTCTCTAGGGAGAGACTTGAGCCTCTTGTAGTAACCAGGTGGTAGGCAGTTAGGCAAGGGCAGTATTAGCATGTAGTAGGCAACCCACTTTCTCACCTCATTGTGGCTGGGGAGGAGACGTGCCATGCTGAGCCTCATGCACAGTAGACGGGTAGCTGTCAAAGGTGCCCAGTCTGAGACTTGCCATCAGGAGCTGTTGACCACTTCTCTCTCCACTCTCACTCCTGTGTTTCAGATCCCCTGGACCATGAGCCTGCTGTGTCTCCACTGCTCCCTCGCAAAGAACGTGGACCCCCGGATGGCAGCCTAAATGAAGATGAGCGCCTTCTCCCCAAAGACAAAAAGACCAACCTGTTCAGTGCCTTAATTAAGAAGAAGAAGAAAATGGCTCCAACGCCTCCTAAACGCAGCAGCTCCTTTCGGGAGATGGATGGCCAGCCGGAGCGCAGGGGGGCCATTGAGGAAGATAACAGGGAAATCAGCAATGGGACACCAGCTCTCACCCCCTCAGACACAGTGGAGTCCATAAAGCCAAAGCCCAGCAATGGGGCTGGTGTCCCCAATGGAGCCTTCCGAGAGCCGGGAAGCTCAGGCTTCCGCTCTCCCCACCTGTGGAAAAAGTCCAGCACACTGACCAGTAGCCGGCTGGCAGCTGGAGAGGAGGAGAGTGGCAGCAGCTCCAGCAAGCGCTTCCTGCGGTCCTGCTCAGCCTCCTGTATGCCCCACGGGGCCAGGGACACAGAGTGGAGGTCAGTCACACTGCCTCGGGACCTGCCGTCTGCAGGCAAGCAGTTTGACTCATCCACCTTTGGAGGGCACAAGAGCGAGAAGCCAGCCTTGCCTCGGAAGCGGGCCAGTGAGACCAGGTCTGAGCAGGTGGCCAGAGGTACAGTGACACCTCCGCCCCGGCTGGTGAAGAAGGGAGAGGAGGCTGCTGATGATGTATTCAAGGACATGGAGTCTAGCCCGGGCTCCAGCCCTCCCAGCGTGACTCCCAAGCTCCCCCGTGGACAAGTCACTGCAGTGCCTTCCTCTGGCCTGCCTCACAAGGAAGAGGCCCTCAGGGGCAGTGCCTTGGGGACTCCTGCTGCAGCTGAGCCAGGGCCCCCCAGCAGCAGAGTGGGCCTCAGCAGGGCTCCTGCCGAGGAGCCCCGGGTCAGAAGGCACAAGCACTGCTCCGAGTCCCCAGGAAGGGACAAGGGGCGGCTGTCCAAGCTCAAGCCTGCCCCTCCCCCTCCCCCAGCCTCTGCGGGGAAAGCTGGGAAACTTGTACAGAGCCCCAGCCAGGAATTGGCCGGGGAGGCAGGTCATAGTGGCACCAAGACAAAATGTGCTGGTCTGGCCGCAGATGCTGTGAACAATGATGCCACCAAGCCTGGCCAGCTAGGAGAGGGCCTCAAAAAGCCAAAGCCACAGTCAGCCACCAAGCCACCAGGGACCCCCACTAGCCCAGCCCCCACACCCTCCACACTGCCAGCAGCCTCCTCAGCTCTGGCTGGAGACCAGCCATCTTCTGCCGCCTTCATCCCTCTCATATCGACCCGTGTGTCTCTTCGGAAGACCCGCCAGCCGCCCGAGCGCATCGCTAGTGGCACCATTACCAAGGGTGTGGTTCTGGACAGCACCGAGGCCCTGTGCCTTGCCATCTCCCGGAACTCAGAGCAGATGGCCAGCCACAGTGCTGTGCTGGAGGCCGGCAAGAACCTGTACACGTTCTGTGTGAGCTATGTGGATTCCATCCAGCAGATGAGGAACAAGTTTGCCTTCCGAGAGGCCATCAACAAGCTAGAGAACAACCTCCGTGAGCTTCAGATCTGCCCAGCGACCGCCGCCAGCGGCCCAGCAGCCACACAGGACTTCAGCAAGCTCCTCAGCTCCGTGAAGGAGATCAGTGACATCGTGCAGAGGTAGCAGAAGCCAGGGTCCCTCCTGCTGGAGATGCTGCAGCCCACTAGGCCTCACCGTGCCCAAGACGATGGCTGACAGGACCAGGGAGCTGGCATCTTGGCCCAGGGTGCTCTATGCCAGGCAGAGTCAGGGCCTTCTGAAGTCAGCTCTATTACCTGTGCTGTGCACCAACTGCCCTGCATCCTCCCCTCTCCAGCCCAGGCCCCCTGAGCCACCTCTGTCCTCCTCTTATATCTGTGGACTTCCCGCACCGTGGACTGCAGCTCAAGTGTCAGCCAGCTGGGACCACCCAGGAGGACTGTCCTTTCCACCTCCTGGCAGTGCCTTCTATGTCACCAAGGCCTTGTGCACCCCTCCATGCAGGGAACCCTGTGCTGGTCTCCTTGTATCTGCCACAGGAAGGGGGTACACACCAGTGTCACCACCCAGTCACTCCACCCACAGCCTGGCTTGGTCTATTCACCATTTCCTGTGTGAATGACAAGTGTTGACTCGAAGGGGATAAGGGAGGGCCCAGATAGGTGGGTGCTGAAGAGGGCGGAGCTGAGGAGTGCATCCTGTCATCTGTCCTCCTCTGATGTGTATTGCAAATCCTGGATAGAAAGCTTGAGTCTTGGGGTGGCAGATGCTGGCTGGATTTGGCTCCAGGGGCCCTTCTTTGCACATTTCCAGGTCCCCCAAATGTCCTCCCCTCTCCTGTTCTAAACCTGGTCAGTCCTTCAGGACCCTTGCCTTGATTTTCTGGAGTTCTTGGGCATTTCAAAGCTCCATGCAGACACGAGTAGCCACCAAGCACAGCCAGCCGGGAAGGACAGACAGTGGTCAAGGGCCTCACTAGTGTGGGCTTTCCTTGGAACTGCAGCGTGCTTACCAGAGCAGTGCTCAGCCCAGGGTGAGCTGAGAGCCAAGCCGAGAAAGCCTGGGGGCTGTCTCCTTCCCCAAGCAAGCAGCCAAGACTAGAGGGGGGGGCAGGGAGAGTAGGACAGTGGGGGGGGGCAGGGAGAGTAGGACGAGTGGGTCTCCTTAATGGTGACTCAGAGTGAGCACCTGCCTGGGCTGGAACACCTCCTGTTCCCTGTACCCTGCCTCTCCTCCCTGGACCAGCCACCCCATGCAGCCAGTTTCAACACTAATCACCTAGATTGGTTTTATTTTTCTGGTAGAGATGGTTCCTTGGCATTGTCTTCTGTGGTTCTCACAGCAAGTCACCTCCTTGTCCTGATGGCTGCTCTGGAGCCCGAGGAGGCAGTGCCTCACCACCAGGCCAGACAGCCTCCACCCCAACTGTCCGTCCTGAGGTCCTGGCCTGTTGTTGCTCACATGACGTGCCACTATATTTTGCATTTATACTTTGGTATTCACTCTTTAGAGACTTGCTCTTTTATAAACAATGTGTAAATAGTTTGCCACTGTCTCCCGGAATGCCAGTGGTGTGCCCCCTTTTCCTCTCAGTCCAGTACATTTGTTTCTGTATATGACTCCTGTGTTTTTTGAATCCAGATCTCTCCTTTGTAGTATTTTTTAAATAAATAAGTGTTTACAGAATGACTGGCACATTGCTTGAGTCTGTAATTCATCCCTGCTGCCCCATGATCTGGCCTGTTGTGGGAAGGAGTCAGGCAGGACCATCTACCACTTAACTTCCCAGGGTCATTCTGTGTCCTTGGCCTGTGGCTATCAGTTGGTCTCTTGTCAGCATCACCAGGGGTGGGTAGTCTCCCTGTGTTTGGTATGACATTGTTCCTGAGGTGGGGATGGGTAAGGTCCTGAGGTTCTTGCTGGCTAAGAGTGAACCCCTCATCAGCATACCCTTTTCCCTATCCCTGGGCCCCTTTTCTGCCCCTGCATGTCCCCCATTTTAGCCCCCAACATGTCCTCACATGGATTCAAAGTGCCAGTTATGTCTTTGGGGGGGGGAGGGGAGGTCAGGGTCTCATGTAATTCAAGGTTGTCCTACAATTTCTTTTCTTTTTTTCTTTTTCTTTTTTTTCGAGGTAGTGTCTTACTCTAGCCCAACTGATCTGGAATTCACTATGTAGTCTCAGGGTGGCCTTGAACTCACTGCGATCCTCCTACCTCTGCCTCCTGAGTGCTGGGATTAAAGGCGTGCGCCACCACGCCCAGCTACAATTTCTTATGTAGCTAAAAATGACCTTGAACTCCTGACCCTTCTGTCTCTACCGCCTAAGGTCTGAAATTACAGGTGCGTACCTCCACCTGGTTTTATGTGGTTCCCAGGATGGAACTCGGGGCTTCATGCATGCTAGGCGGGCACTTTACTCACTGAGCCACATCCCCATCCCTCATGTCATACTGCCTGAGAGGCTGTTCCCCAGGGCTCTCAGCACCAGTAGTAGTAAGGACATTGTCAGGATGGGGTTCTTACTGGGTCTGTTTGGTGTCTGGCATTGGAGTGGGAAGACTCCTCTGCTCACTACAGCAGCTGCCTCAGGCCTTTTAACTATTTTAATTGGTATTTCAAACACAAGAAAATATGGACAGAAAGATTCTTCATCCATCTTGGTACCTACATGGCCGAGGGTGTATAAATTAAAATTTGTGTCTTGTTTTCTGAGATGGGATCTCACTTAGCCCAGGCTGGCCTTCCTTGAACTCCTAATCCTGCTGCCTCAGCCTTTGGTGCTGGGATTACAGGCATGCACACTGTGCCCATCCCTTGTTTGGGTGTTGAATAAGTAACCCACACACAGCTCTTGGGCTCTGAGCTAGAGCTGCCAGGCTGGACAGCAAGATGGACAGCTTGAGTCTGAATCTACTTCCACAATGACTGCTTCCCAAATCCTTTTCCCAGCCTGGAGAAGAGTGATTCCCTCTCCCCCCCCCCAAATCAGGAGAAAGAATGGCCCAGACCTTGCCAGAAGCCCAAGTCAACAGGAGCAGGGGGTTAAAGAGGAAGTTAGCCACATACCGGGTCAGTGCTTTTACAGATCAGCCCTTCGCAGTCTGAGTGGTCTGATTTTCAGGGTTATTAAACTCCACTGTACAAGCAAACAAGAGAATAGCTTTGTCGGTTCTTTTTAATGATGGGAGATACGACAGCTGATCCTTCCCTTTGAAGCCTCCCCCTGTATCTTCTTCATCCCGGGCTTCTCCAGTGAGGCTAACCTAATCCTGCTAAATTAAAAATGAGCCAGGCTGGGGATGTAGCTCAGTGGTAGAGTGCTTGCCTAGCATGCACAGGCCCTGGGTTTGATCCTTGGTGCTGCCAAATAAATAAAGATAAGCTGTGAATACCTACAGAGTGTGTATGGCTGTTCTGTACAGCTGTTCAGGATGGCTGAGCTCCGCCATCCTCTGGTGTTTTGAGCCCCTGGCCATGTGCAGCTCCTGTCTCACATCGTACACCTTGGCAAGTGAAGGCTGCAGGGGACCTGGCTCCCTTAGCCTGTGGTCTCTTACACCTGCCTTCCATGAGCACATTTCCTGGACATGGATGGGTTGATCCAAGGGTGAGTGCCACAAGGGGGAGGGGGAATGAGCACTTCTGGAAGAAGACAGGATGGACCCATAGTTGTGTCTTACTGTCCACCCTATGATTGAGGTCCTCAGGCCATCTCCATATACAATAACCCGGGAGAAGCATTCATCCCCACCACAGCCTCCTTCACAGGAGGGATCTTCCTCAGACTGTGGAGAAGCTGCAGAGAGTGAGGTGTGACTCTGGTGTCTTTGTGCGTGCCATAGCCCTGTGCAGGTAGCAGTGAGGCACAGTCAGGTGTTTGGGCTCTGGCCTCCCTCCCACCTCACCTCCCAGCCCTGTTCCCCTGTCAGCGTGGGTCTTTTGTAGCTCAGATCTGTCACCCTTAATGAAGTGGCTTTCTGGCTGCTAGGGATTGAGAGCTGCTACTGGGGACGTAAGTCACTAATACAATGGAAAATACTGAAATACTCCAAGGTGCCAAGCTGCGCCCAGCCCAGTGTGGTTCTAAAAGGCTAATAAAAACCCACCAATTAATTGTGACAGCTCAATGGAAAAATTATTCAATTGTGAACAGGGGCAAACCGCCACTCGGAAGGAGGGGGGGATGTTGCCATAGAAACATCAATATAAGTTCTCATCTCGGCAGTCACAGCCAGCCCGGAGTGACCAGCTTCTGACGGGTGTGTCTGACCCAGGATGGGATGCAGGGGACCAAGGCAGCCTTTGAAAGACATGCTCTGCCTGCCCCGAGCCTGCAGACAGCCAGACAGAGCCAGCGTTCTTGAGGTAAAGCATTATTTTCCTAATGCTGCTTATTTTGAGAAGAGCAGAGAAGGAGCAGAGACGTGGAGGAGGAAACAGCCCGCATGCCATCCCACTGTACCTTCGCCCTGCTGCCAATTAAGGCTGTGCTAGGAGAGGTATGCATGCAGCAGGATTCCCATCTCCCCAAAGCGAGGCACACGAAGCTCAGGAAAAGGAACTTTCTAGGGCCCAGAGGACCGGAAGGGAAGAGGCCAGCATTCCATTAGGCTTGCTACAACATTATGGTTATTACAACTTTTATTTCAAAAGATACACACACAACACATTCCTATTTTGAGCGTTTCAAATGCTACTTTGCCGTAGAAAAAAAAAGTATTCCTTCCTAGTTCCTCTCTCTTGAGGCCCTGGGCTTGGCCAACAGGCTGCCACGGCCAAGGCCAGCCAAAGGGCAGCTTCACCGCAGGGTTTTCTTGCCAGAGGGAGCTTGTGCTAATGCGACGGAGGAGAGCGGCTTGTTGTCTTGGTTTGTTTGGGTTTGGGTTGTTTTCTATTTCTGTTTTCCATTTTTTAACTTTCAGAGCCACACTCCGTGCGTGCGCAGTGGAGCGCACTCACGCCGTCCCTACGGGGACCGTCAGAACTTTGATTACCCACTGTAATCACTCAGTCCACCTACCTTCGACGCGGTCCATTCATATTCATGCCCACTGCAGCCTGAGCACCCTGTCCCTGGGGCTGGGCTCTGCTCCAATCAGCCAGCAGGGTTGTGGGCTGGAACAAAGACAGTTTGCTCTTGCTATTTCTTTCCATCCAGGCTCGGTGGTCTAAAGCTAAGTTGGAAGCAAGCGCACTACTGTGATGACAGCTTGGTCCTTGAGGCTGGGGGACAACAGAGTGAACAAGACAGAGCAGACCGAGACAGTCTCTGAAGAAGCCTCTCACCCTCTCACCGGCCAAAGCGGAAGCTGAAGCCACCTTTCTTCCTGTTACAGCTGCTGAGCTCCTCGGCCAGGTTTCCTAAGGGGCCACTGACTTTCTCCCCATTCCCGCCATCCCGCCTCCCCAGGCGGAAGCCAGCTTGTTCCCTGCGTGAGGCCTGAAGCTCCTTAGCCACCACCAGCAGGGCCTGTGTCTGTGGCGTTCTTGGCTGCCACTGAGAGGGACCCCACACCCGGTGGGGTTTGTGCCCCTCGGCCAGGGCTCCTGTGCCATCCAGGACATCTGTGGGTCCTCTTCTGTCCAGCAGAGGAAAACAGGCGCTCAAGGGTAAAAGGAGAAGGTAGGGCAGGCTCCTCATCTGAGCAGAGGAAGGAGAATAGGAGTTAGCAAAGTTGGCATGTGGTGGCACACTTCCCAAGGCCTTGGCAGCCCTGAGGGTGAGAAGCCAAACCCAGCTCCTGAGCAGCCATGAGCGACCACAGGAGACAGCTGCACCAAGCTGTCTGGTTCTCACTCTCCAGCAGCAACGACCTAAGTTACACAGTACTAGAATGACCCCGACTGCTAGGTGCCTGGGTGGCCCTCAGGGCCATGTGTGGTTAGGGTTATTTCTTATAATTACTGACTCTTTAGGCCACGGGCATACAGTGAAAAGGAACACCATTTTCAACTGGATAATGAATGGGTCCGGTTGAGTTGGCTTGCTGGGATACCCTGCTGTCTCCCTATGATGAAAACAAGTTTACTCCTGGGAGTCAGAAATGGATTTGGTGGTCCTGGCCTAACTCAGACACCCATCTGGGAAGGAGTACCCCAGCCTCCACTGAGCACAGTGGATGAGCCAAGCACTGGGCTAAAGCTTTCCCCATAAGGGTGGGCTTACCCTCATGCAAACAAACCTATCTAAATCCATTGCTTTTCCCACCATCTCAGGTCAGAAACGGTCAGAGAAGGTAAGGCTGCGCCCCCACCACACAGCTAGAGAGAAGGCTCTGGGCTCCTCACCGCTGCGTGCTTTCTCAGTGTGCCAGGCTTGGGGAAATGCTTTCTTTCCACACATTGTATAAGTTCCTGTCATGGTTTGATCCAGGTGTCCCCCACAAACAAATGAATGTGTTCTGATAGATCGATCCTCAGTTGATGGCAGTTTGGGTTTTACAACCTCGATGAAGCTGTGTCGTCAGGGGCGGGTTTATGGGGTTATAAGCCAGCTTCCCCTTGCCAGAGTTTGGCACATCTTCCTGCCGCTGTTTGCAGTGCTGTGGCAGAGGTGATGTCCAGCCCTCTGCTCACGCCATTGTTTTCCCTGCCAGGATGGAGTCTCCCCTCGAGTCCGTAAGCCAAATAAACCCATTCCTCCACAAGCCACTTTTGTTTGGGTTCTTTCTGCGCAGCAACTAGAAAGCTGACCATAACAGTTCCCCCAGCCCACCTACCAGGGTGTCACCCCATCTCCTCAGGCTTGCCTCAGATCCCATGACTTTATAAGGGACAGAGCTGAGTTCAAGGTGCTCCCTGTGATTGTCCAGAGAAAACTCCCAAAATGTCCCTGCCTTAACAGGGAACTGTTCCCCTCCCTTGCAAAGGAGGGAGCCTTTTTGGTAATGACTATGGGCAAGCCAGGCCAGCTCATCCTCTGAAGAGTCCCCTGAAGCCGGAATAGAGAACGCTGGCTCTGGGGAAAGGAGAACTCCTTCCAGAAACTCCCCAGAGCTCTTTCCAGAAACGGCTCCCTTGAAAACATTTCAAAGAAGCCAGCTCAGCCAGAAAGCTTCAAAAAAAAAAAAAACACAACAAAAGCAACTCTGCTTTCTACCTAAATCCAGCTCTGCTAAGCTCCTCAGTCCCTAGGGGTAGAGCAACCTCCAGTCTGCTGCAGGTGGGGGGTGGCAGCCTTCCTCGGGGCACAGTGGAGGGAGGGTGCCTCTTGGAGCAGTATTTTCTCCTGCTCCCCATGAAAGGTATGAGGACCACAGAGGATTCATCTTGGTGAGTAAATGCACCCAGGGTCGCCTCCAGGTGTCTAGGAAGGACCTGTGTCGTTATTCTCTCCTTAGGGAGGGATCATAGGACATTCACCACTGAGAATGGAACCCAGCACAACTTAGGGTTCCGTGTCCACATCCAGGAAGGGGTAGGAAAAACATCAAGTGTGGCCAACCTATATGCTGGGGCTGTTGGCAGGGCAAGGTATGGGTGCCCATTGGGGACTTTTCAGCACCCGCCCACCCTGAGGGGCCCTCCATGGAGTCCCTGCTGTACTCACCATGCTGCTATCTGGCAGGAAGGCAGGTGGGATCCTGGGTCCCAACAATGCGCTAGGCAGAGTCGTCATGGCTCCCGGGTTTTCCTGCTTTATATAGGCTCCTGAGTGTCATGGCCCTCTGGGCTGCCTGATTGCTGCACATTCCTGGTCCTGGGATTCCTTTGGGGCTGCTGGTGTGAAGGGGAGGCTGTGTGGGCTGCTGGATGAAGACCCAAGCAAACAGGATGTGGTCTGATGAGAGCGGCGGGCACTGCCCTTTGGAGAACAGCCATCATTAGCTGTGAACTGTGGGCCCAGACCTTTGAGTCCCTGGGTGGATGCACAGATGCCCACTTTTAGAGAGAGCGTCCTGCTTGGTTGGGTCATCTCCCTCCAGAGAGGTGTGGGTGGGCAGAGGTCTTCAGCTTATTCACTGCTTGCCGGATGTTTTCACAGGACTCTTATGGCTGAAGGGTCGCAGACACCCATGGGGCCAGTGGTCAGGGTCATCCCTTTTTTAGGCAGGTAGACATGGTTCTGGTTAGTACCCCACCTGCTCTGGAGCCTTGAGAGAGGCTGAGCTGGACAGGGAGACCCTACTTCTGTGGGGTGTTCCTCTCATTCCGTGGCCCTAGTCCCCCAGCTGCTTTGTCCCCCACCAAACTGCCAGGCTATGCCTATTGCCCGTGGGAACCCTTTTCCAACTGTCCCTCTGGGTGGCTGCAGGACATCCGGAACCTCAGCTGAGACTGATCACACCCACTCCTGGACCCTAGCAATGCCCCAGAGGCAAGGCCATGGTGTTAACCCAGTAGGGACCTTGGCTAGAGTGGGTGAGATGGTGAAGTCACAAGTTCCACTCCTCTCACCTCAACACTGCAATGGCTTCATAATGTTGTCACTCCCCAGTTTCTCTCGAGTATGTGCACACACACACACACACACACACACACACACACACACACACACCGTGGCTTCTCTTCAATGAGCTTGCGGGTCACAGTGCCATCCTCACCTGCTCTGGGTGTAGCTGGAGGGGACTGTGTCATGGCCCTCATGGCCCATTCCCTTGGCTGACCCCTCGGGAAACTGCCTACGGGAGGGAGCACATTACTCCATGTGGTTGCTCCTGTCTCCGTTGTGTGACTAATGACAGGGTGATGCTGCGTGAGCAAGGCCCAGGCAGGTGCAGTCCAGGAACACACCTGGGGCAGGCCCAGGGCTAATGCATCTGCCATCAGCCTCCAACCCTCCCCTCAGACAGGTCACACTTTGAGGAGTGCAGGCAGGAGGAACCTGCCTCTTCTACTCTGGCTGAGCAAGTACTTGAGAGGTGTGGCCACTGAGTGACAACCACGGGCCACTGAGCCTGGGGACTCCCAGGTGTCCTGTCCAGCCTACCATCTGCGTTGGTAGGATGCTGGAGGCTTCAGGAGTACAGGCAGCTTGTGGGCACTTCCCCAGTAACCTCACCCACCTGAGGCAGGTGTGGGCAGAGGGCGATCACGGAAGAGTGGGCTGTGCTGGGGGGCCTGCTGTGCCTTCCACTTTCACGTCCCATTCCAGGGTGCCCCCATCTGCCACCCCAGCCCTGTATGCAGGACAGTATGCTCAGGACAGCAGAGGAGAGTGGAACCGGTATTCTCTGAACCTGGACTTGAGGGCTGGGCTGATGGCTCAGTGGTTAAAGGTGCTTGGTTGAACCTGGACTTGAAATGCTCCTGCCCCACAGGAGTGACAAGTCCCCTCCACACTGGCTCTTCCCACCCACATCCCTGACACTCTCCCAACATGGCTGTTCAATCAACACTGCACTTTATGAAATAACTTGGAGTTATTTCATCCTAAAGCCTCAAATTGGTTTAGGAATAAATAGCCATCAGGGACTGTCAGTTCCTGGGTCTCAGCTCAGAGCTCCAAGTACTCAGTCCTCTGCAGGGATGGTTCATCACCATGGGGCACTGGTGGGATGTACAGACGAGTGGGTGGAGGTGCATCCCTGAAGCCACCCCTGGGAGACTTAACTCTGCTGGGTGCAGCCCTAGAAAGAGGCAGGACCCACCTCACTCTACCAACCAGACTTGTGCCCCTGCCCGGCCAGCACAGCTCCCTGTGAAATAGAGCAGGGGCAGTCCTGGAACATGGGGTGTCTAGCTGCCCTCCCCCATTCACCGGGCCACAAAGCAGGGCTAGAGGCAGGTCACCACGAGACTTTATTGGAGACAGAAACATATACACCACTAAGTCCCATGCTATGTGCGCCCACTGGTGCTGCGCTGGTCCTGAAAGCTCCCCCCCCCCCGCTGGGCCCCCCCACCTGCCAGCAAGCACACCCGCCCAGCCTCAGATTGGACCCCTCCCCCACGCCCAAAGCGGAGTCCTCTGGGTTCGTAGATCCTTGCAGCTGCAGGGCCATCGGAGCCTACAGCAACCTTTCCTGCAGGCAGATGGAACTCAGTTCTGGGCTCTCCGAGTCCCCTGCCCGCATGCTGCTCCTCAGACCACAGGACAGGCTGGCTGGCCATGAACCCCCTCACACCCCACCCCCAGTCGTGGCCTGTGTCCTCTTGGTTTAGGAAGCTTGTGATGCGGCTAGCTGACTGAACTCCAAAGCTCTGCCCCTCCCAGGAGTTCTCACAAGGACAGGGTCTACGACGACCATGACGCCTACCTCTGTGTTCCAGGCCAGCCAGAGGCTTGAGGTCATGAGGGTGAAGGGACAGCAAAGAGCTGGGTCGCCTCTTCCCAAAGGTAAACACTAGTTGACTGAAAAACCATGACTTGCAAGGCTCTCTGAGCTGGACCCACTTTGAAGGTGAGCAAGGCCCCTTGGGACATTTCTGAAGCTCAACAGGTGGGCACAGCCATGTAGAAGCATGGAGACCCCTCCCCTACTCACCCAGGGAAAGGGAGGAGTGGGCTTGATCAGGTGGCATCATGGGTCACAGGTCAGTCATCCACTAGTCAACCCAGGTTGTGGGCAGTGACTGTGGGTCTTTTGTGCACACCAGGCCTAGTGGCATTCCTCGTGTCTCAGCCCACCTGCTCTGCACCCATGGGCTCTCCCAGCATTCCTGCTTCCCACCTCCAGTGACAGCCATTTGCACTGACAACAGACTGTGGTTAAAGCCAAGGCTGGAAACTGTGGCCCAGGGTACACGAGGAAGTCGGGAGAGGGGCTGCTGGCTGACCTCACCCTCTCTTTATGGCTTTTGTGCCCACTCGGCCAGTGTGGGGCCATTTCCTCTCGAGGTACCTGGTCTGGGAGAGCAATTGATGCTGTGAGGTGCTGGTGAGACTCTGGAAGGTTGTCATCTCGACAAGGACACATGCTGTCCTTCACCTGCCCCCCAACCGTGCCCTGCCAGGCCAACTCTGGCTTGTCTGTTCTGCAGCCAAGCCCTGGCCCCGGGCCCGTACCTCCTGCCACACGTGCACATCTGTGATACCGTGAGCATCACTCTCGCAGGAGTTTGTTTGATGAGACATCAGAAAATCAGAAAGCCTTCGGCACTTCTGAGCGGTGGCCGGCAGGGACACTGCAGCAAAAGCCGATCTCGTCTCAGTGGTGTGCGTGTATGTGTGTGGGGGTGTACTTCCAGGATGCTTGCTGGGAGTCCCAGCTATCTCTGCAATATGACTGGGTACCCTGGCTGCTCGGGTGAAATGATGCCCCCTTGGTTTCTTGGACAGAGAGGAAACAAGGAGGGGACTTCATGTCATGTGGCCGTCTTACTGCGTTAGGCTCCCTGGGTATCTCTTTGTCCCTGCCCACAGCTGAGCTGTTCCTTGCCAGCACCCTATCACCTGGCCACCTCTGTCACCAGCTGGGGGCCAGGTGGGCAGCAACTGGTCTTGACCGAAGCAGACACATTCACTGTGAACCTTTGTCCGTGGTTCCTGGCAAGGGGCCAAGTCACTCAGCCTCTGGAGGGACCTGGCTTTGGCACAAGTTTGGAAGAAGGAGGGGGGAGTGGATACCCCCTCCACCCTGCACCTACCTGACCTGCCTCTAGGCATCTCTCCCTCCTGCCTGAGGGGAGTCGTTGTGGCCGCCCCCACCTAGACAGGTCCACTGCTGACTTGAAGCCTTCTCAAAGGCTCTCCCAGCCCTCTGGCCCCAGGCAGGCCCACAGGAGTGTGGCCAAAGGCCAACACCGGCCTACCTACCTACCTACCTGGCTGCTGCCCCTGAAGGCTGTGGGGCTCACTGTGGAGGAGGAGGGATCAATGAAGCTATGCCCACGTGCTTGGCCTGCTGCCTCAGCCTCCCCCCTGCCACCAACTGTCCACTGAGGCCTCCTTCCCATTGACCATTTAGCTCTGCTGGGCCCAGGCGGCAGTGCCCATAAGCGCCAGCAGGGGGCAGCCTCTCTGCAGAGACTATCCTGCCTCCCCTGGGCGCTGGCCTCCATCCTCTAGACTTGGCTTTCAGGAGTTCTGGAATCAGCCCATGGAGGTTAGTGGGCTTGCCCAGCCTACCTCAGTCCCAGCAAAGAAAACCAAGAGGTTCCCATTGGTCCAAGCAGAAGTGGGGCAGGAGGCTGGCAAACCTCATTTGAGTGAGACAAAGCAGATGGGTACAGGGACTGGCCATGAGCGAAGCCTCCCTGCCCTGCAGGGGCATGGGGTGGGTGACTTCAGGGGCTGGCCTCAGCCGAGGGGCTTGGGGGTCCACAGGCAGCTGCAGGGCATTGCGGAACTCAGCTGCCCAGCCCAGAGCCCTAAGTAGTCCTCAGCCCCAGCTGTTAGAGGTCTTAGGAGAGGCAGGGTCTCCAGGCATGGAGGGAGACGAGTGATGGTAGCACTGGGCAGTTCAGGGCAGGCAGGCCTCAGAGAACCTGAGCCTCCTATGATCTGCTGGGGGGGCCCCAGGGTGTCTTGTCCTTACTCTTTGTTCCCAGGATGCTGGCAAAGCCAGGGGCACACATGCCCATTCTCTATAGAAGACCAAGTCTAGGCAGGGGTGATTCAGGGACATCAGGTGCCAGCCCACATCGGCCAAGAGATCATGTCAGCTGTCGAGCAGAGACATGGGTGGGTTGGGGACAGTGAGAAGGGGATGTGTGGTGTCACTGGTCGAGGGCTGAGTGTCAGGGCTGGCTTAGGCCACCCCTGAGGGAGAGCGGGGTCAGCCATGCACAGGTGGGCAGAGGATGTTCTCATAGCAATGGGCACAGATTGGGCATGGAGTGAGGGTAGAGGGATGGGGTGCGGCCAGACAGTATGCCAGTCTAACGGTCCTCTCGGACCGGCCGGATCTTCATCTCCGAGAACTTGAGTGAGTACTGCCAGCCGGTCCAGGAGGACCACTCGACGCCATCGGCATAGGAAGCGTGAGCACCGCGCAGGTACTGCCCGTTGAGGTTGGACGTGTGGCAGTTGCGATACCACCAGGCGCCACGGTAGAAGGCAGCACAATTGTTCTCTGAGTGGTCGCTATCCCGGTCCTTGGTGGTGAACTTCATGCCACTGTGCTTCAGGAGGGAGTCACCTGCACGGGCATGCGACAGAGGGGTGGACACCCAGACTCACGTGCACCCCAGGCCCTTACACTGGCCACTGGCCACATGTGCGTGCGACACACCCCAGGGACCCTCAACCAGGTCGACTGAGGCAGCACAGTGTCATCGCGGGGTCCCTGGCTGTCCCTTCTTCTGGAAGTTTCTACCCCTCTCCCAGGAGGAGAAGCCAGAGGTCTCGGCCACTACAACCTGACAGGAGTCTCCGGGCTCTGGCTCTGGGCTCAGTCTCCTCCTCTGAGAAATGGGCAAACAACCAGGCTCTGTGGGCTGTGGGTTGCAGGGGCGAGGAAGACCAGAGGTGGGCTGGATCCTCATCCCAGAGGGCATACCTTGGCTGCCCCTGGACTCTCACCTGCAGTGCCCGAGTAGTCGGCCACAGTGAGTGGGTACCCATCCTCCTCGGGGTCCACGGAGAACAACCCCACGCCAAAGCTCCCATAGTGGGCATAGGCGGTGCCATTGTCGAAGTCCTCCAGGTCTATGTGCAGTTCGTAGGCTGCCTGCGTGGTCAGGGCATGGATCCTCTTGAGCCCTGGGGTGGGGAAGAGGTGAGGGAAGGTGAGGCGAAATGGAGGGGCTCCGAGCTCCCAAGTGCAAGGACAGCAAAGACAACTGCCACCAAGTGCCACTCCTCTCCATGATACTTCCTTCTTCCTGCAGGAAGCTGGAGTCAGAAAGTTTTAAATATTTACTTAGCTTTCTCAGTTCACTTTAAGTAGAGGGTTTGAGCTAGCAACCAGTAGAAAGATGGCAGGAGGGCTGGAGAGATGGCTCAGTGGTTAAGGTGCTTGCCTTGAAAACCTAATGACCCGGGTTTGATTCCCCAAGTACCCATGTGAAGCCAGATGCACAGTGGCATGTGCATCTGGGGTTCATTTGCCCTTGCTCTCACCTATTCTCTCTCTGTATCTTCTCTCTCTCTCTCTCTCTCTCTCTCTGCTTGCAAAAAAATTTTAAAAACCATAAAACAAGGAAAAGCCGATGGCAGGAGCCAGGATATGAGTGAGGGGCAGGAGACCCCTCTCCTCACTCACCGCAGGCAGAGTGGTGCACCTGGCCCCCAGCCTCTGAACAGGTGTCACCTTGGCCCGGGGCCCCGTCCCTCTCACCTTGACTTGCTGTTCATTTCCAGACCTCAACCGTCTTCCATCAGGGCGCCGATGGCCCTACAGATGCAGGACTCGTCACCCAGATGGAAGCTCTGAGAGCACCCTTCTGTCCAAAGCCAGTGTGTGGTGGGCGAGGCGCACGCCTGCGGCTCCTGCCGTTCCAACCTGTCCCCCTTCTACCTGCTTCTGTCCCTCCCTCCTTCCTTGGGTCTCACACTCAGGGCACTTCCCTGCCAGTGTGATTAACTCTTGATTAAGAGGGCGTCTAATTAAACACCTCATAGGTTCCCAGCTACAAGCAGATTCCATCCGCCCCTCCCTGTGACTTGCTGCACCTCAGCTCTGGTTCTCATGGGCCACCGTTTCATTACCAGGTACCACCAAGTGCACAGTAGGCTGAAAGGACCCTCCCCACCCAACCTTGGCATCATCAGCCAGGTCCAGGGACAGGAGAAGCTTCTGAGAAGAGTCACAAGGTCCCTTGCCTGGCCTCCCCAGGTGGGTCCAAGAGCTCTGGGAGCAAGATGTCCCCTGCAAGGTGCCACCTCCTCGTGCTCCCAGGATGGCAGCTCGGGGCAAGTTGCTATCCCTCTCTGGGCCTGGCTCACATACCTGCGAAGGGTAGTACGGAGGGCAAAGAGGGTGTCATAGATAGAAGGAAAGAGAGTAGGTGACAATGACAGCCTCCACCTGGAAGCCAGGCTCCGCTCTGAGAACCTCACACAGATCCATCAATCAGATGGCCTCAGAGTTGGATAACAGAACTCACATGGCAAAACTCTCCCCACACACAGCCGATAAGCAGCAGAGCTGGGATTTGAAATCAGGGAGAAGAGCCCACCCCCCGTGCTCTCATTCAGACCTCACCCAGGAATAAGGCATGAGGGAGACCAGCCCAGAGGACATGCTTTCTTTTCCCTCTACAGGTCACTCGGGGGTCCAAAGGCCACCATCACATCCCATTGGGACTAACAATATTAGGCTCCTTCCTGGTGCCCGTGATGGTGGCGGTGGGGTGGGTCTCTGGGGTCCTTACTCTTGCCTCCCCTGCTTCAGTCTGTCTTTGTTCCAGAAAGCTCCGGCCCTCACTGACCTTCCAGGGTCACTGTCATCCACAGGGCTGGCTGCTCCCTCAGTGCCCGGGCCTCAGACTAGGAGCCAAGATACAGTTCCATCAGCCCTCAGAGTTCAAGAGACAGAGGGAAAGGGAGGAGACAGGCAGGAAGACACTGGGACTCCACACCTCACCTGGTCACCCCAGGGGAACGCCAGGCTCAGAGAGCTGAGCCCAAGATGTAACACAAAATGGCATGAGGAGAAAATAAAGAGACTTAAAAATAAAATTGTGGGTAAAAACAGGCCTAAGGTGCAGATGACATCTTAAAGAAAACAGGAGGAACTGACTCTGCTGAAAACCAGGAAATGACAACCGAAGGAGCTGAGGAACAGCTGGAAGCAAATGTGTACATGTGTATCAAACAAAGGACCAATAGCCTTACTATATAAAGAGCACCCACAGCTCACTAAGAAGGGATAAAGCGTTCAGTGAGAAGGGGACAAGGGATGAAGACGCAGAGGAAGGCTGAGGGACCCGCAGAGTTGACATTCTTGTCAGGGCGCCCGCCTCTGCAGAGCTAATCAAAGCCCTGTTTAAATGCTTCCTCCTCATCTTCTGTGGCTGCTGATAGATTTCAATTAAGATGCTACTGAGTAGCTGAGGTGCCTACACCCCTCCAAGGCCCTGGGTGGTGAAGGGGGGGCCTCTGCCTGGCCACCACCACTTTCTCCTTCACACAGTCACTGGGCTGAGGAGGGGTCTCCCCACCTTCTGTCTTGCATTCACTCAGGGTATATATAGCTCCAGAGTCTCAGCTCAAACACATCCCTAGTCTGTAGACGGGGCCAATGACAACAGGGCCACCCTCCTGGCTGGAGTGAGGTTTGGGGGACTGATATAAGATACATAGCTGACCCCCACCCCAGCTCAGAATGAGTGCAGCCATAAAGTCCACACAAGGTGTGTGGCTTCCATGGTCAGGACCATCTGGACAGGCCCTGCCCTCCTGGATCCCAGGGAGACACAGACATCGCTGATAGTATGACTGCTACCCCCGCCCTCCCCTTGGCTCTCGCTGAAGTCCTTACATACCCGGAATCCTCTAACCCCATCTGGCACCCACACCTGGGCCCTGGGCCCCTTAAGAGACTTGGCACCACACTAGCTTACTCCCCAGCTCTTACCCAAGCTCCCACTTCCAAGATGTGACACCTAGAAGTGAAGGGAGCATGGGTGGGGGACACATCTGGGAAGCTCAGGTGACAGTCTGTGACTCCAGGGGAATGGAGGACTGGCGGCTGATGGGGAGGAGGTTTCTTTTGGGATGAAGAAGTGTTTTGGGACCAGCATAAGTAAGTACACACAGGGCCTCAAATTTGTGGGATTTAATGAAATCAAATAGAGTAAAAAATTTATGGGGCTGGAGACATGGTTCAGTGGTTAAGGCGTTTGACTGCTAAGCCTAATGACCCAGGTTCAATTTCCCAGTACCCACATAAAGCCGATGCACAAAGTGGTGCATGCATCTGGAGTTCATATGCGGTGGCAAGAGGCCCTGGCATGCCCATTCTCTTTGTCTCTGTCTGTCTCCTTGCAAATAAATAAATAAATCAAATATTTAAAAAATTCACGTACTCAGTGAAATTAAAGGCAAACCCTAGTAAGTAATGATGATGATATTAACAACCCTGTCCCAGCTGAGGGAAGGCGTGTGTGCGTCATGGGATAAAAGCACCAACTAACTGCTCTATGGGGCAGCATTCTTAAGTGTTCCCAGGATGGTCACTGGGCATTGCCAGCCCTGACAGGGACAATCTGGAGCTGTCCTTTCTGCTCCTGCCATGGATCCAGGGGCCCAGACAGTAATCAGTTCCCAGGGTCTGCCCAACAGGACATGGCCTCAAACTTACTGTGTAGCTAGGATAACAGGTTTCCTGAAGCCCTGCCTCCACCTCCTGAGTCCTGGAATTACAGGCATGTACCACCATACCTGGTTTATGCCATGCCAGGGATTGAACCCAGAGCCTTGGGCAGGATAGGCAAGCATTCTACCAACTGAGCTACACCACCAGCTCCCACACCTTTTTTCCCCTGAGACACGGTCTTGCTTTATACTAAAGGCCAGGCTGGACTGGAGCTCACGGTCCTCCTGCCTCAGGCTCCCGAGTGCTGGCAGTGCAGGTGTGCCCACCACTCCTGGGTCTCCCTGTCAGCACATGTCCACGGAGACAACCTATGTCAACGTGTTGCTGCTGGTTCTTTTTATGGCTTCCTCATTCACTCAGTGCCTCGATCGCCTCTCTCTTGCATGTCCGAGGCTAGGGAAACCGGGAAGCAATCCATTTAGAGCGAGTAATCCAGGGACCTTCGGAGAGGAAGTCTGCCCGGTCAGCAGGCAGGTGAGGACTCACCTAGCCAGTGCTCCCCCGTGAGCTTGCCGAAGCCGTCTCGATATGCCTCCCAACCTCTGAAGAAGTTCACCGAGCCGTCCTCTCTGCGCTGAAACACCTGGAGGGGAAGGTGAGGATGGAGGTCCTCATCAACCACCCCAGAACCCCAGACCCACATGCACCCACCCCAGTACGGAGATCCCCCTCACCTCCCCATCCAGACCCCAGGGTGGGAAGCTGTCTGTGATCAGCAGCAGGACTGGCTGATTGGTTACAGGCCTCTGAAATGCCCCCCACAAAAAGGACCACCACAGGTGGGAATCCCAACTCCCAAGCCCACCTCCTTTGCTCCTTGGCTGGGTACTAGGCTGGACCCTTCCTCACTCTGGCCTCAATTTCCCCACTGCTCAAGAAAGGAGGATGGGCAAGGGTCCAATTATCTTTTCCCAGATCAAAATTAAAAATGGAGGGGCTGGAGGGATGGCTCAGTGGTTAAGGTGCTTTCTGAAATGCCTAATGATCTGGGTCCAATTCCCCAGTACCCACATAAAACCAGATTCCCAAAGTGGTGAATGCGTCTGGAGTTTGTTTGCAGTGGCTGGAGGCCCTGGCACACCCATTCTGTCTATCTCTCATCTATCTCTCTCTGCAAGTAAATAAATAAATAAATAATTTTTAAAAATTTTTAAATTTTCTTTTTTGTTTTTTCGAGGTAGGATCTCCCTCGCTCTAGCCCAGGCTGACCTGAAATTCACTATGTCATCTCAGGGTAGCCTCAGACTCATGGCGATCCTCCTACCTCTGCCTCCTGAGTGCTGGGATTAAAGGTGTGTACCACCATGCCAGGCTTATTTTTTTAATTTTAATTTATTTACTTTGATATTTAAAAATTTATCTTATTATTTGAGAAAGAGGAGAGAGAGAGAGAGAGAGAGAGAGAGAGAGAGAGAGAGAGAGAGAGAGAGAGAATGGGCACACCAGGGCCCTCCAGCCACTACAAACTCCAAATGCATGTACCCCACTGTGTATCTGGCTTTATAAGGGTATTGGGGAAATGAACTTGAGTTCTTAGGCTTTGAAGGCAAGTACCTTAACCATTTCTCCAGACCATATTTTTAAAAAATAAAACTGAACAAAACCTCACTGCTGTTTTTCTAAGGTAGGATCTCACTGTGTAGCCCAGGCTAGCTTCAAACTCATAGCAATCCTACTGCCTCCGCCTCACAAGTGCTGGGATTTCAGCTATGAAGCTACCACATCTGGCCCATAACAAACATCCTCCTCACTCAGGCTTGATCCTGGATACTATTTCCGAAATAGCAACCCTCCCCTAATCTCAAAAGCCTGACAGGATCTGTGGGGGTTTGGGGACCCCAAATCCAAGCCACTTCTCAGGAAAGGCTCAGGGGCCCAGAGCCAGGCTAGGGTGACTTGGGTACCAGGAGCCACCGAGCCTCCTCTGTTTTTTCCTTTTAATAACATTCTTGACTTGGGAATCTGGAATCCCATCGGTTAAATTACTTTGAAAAAAGGACCATACTGGCCCCGGCCAGAACTGCCTGGTATTTACAAGATCGCTGACAGTCTTGTTCAAGGCCCTGCATCCACGCCATTTTTCTGTTTAACGAGCCTTTTCCTGCTCACTCGCAGAGCAGCGCCCCTCGCCGCCCACCTGCCGCCATCTGTGTGGCTGCGTCTGATGTGATGAGGCTTTGCAAGCTTTCCTTACTAAGCAGCCTGGCTCGGAGCTGCCCTGGTGCCCCGGGCTGAGAGCCGACCGAAGCACCACATCCCTGGGGAGACATCGGTCCCAGGCTTTTGGGCAGCTCTGACGTCACGGGGCTGCAGGGAGATGACACCTCTTTTTTCTTGCTCCACTGCCCCACGAACCTGGTCCAGACCTAAAATTTCCAAGTCCTCTGGAGGGACGGGCTGGGCGGAAGGAAATTCAATAAGGCTCAGGGAGATCTGAGCCGTACGGAGAGCCGTATTGACGGCTGCACATTGGGACCCTGAGCACGTGTCCTTTGAAAGGCCTAATCCTGGCAGAAGCTTAGGTGCTCCCGAAGGCAAGACAAGGCGGTGGGCAAGCCAGTTCTGCAGGAGAAGGAGGAGGAAGGGGAGGAGGAGGAGGAGGAGGGAAGGAGGGGGAGGAGGAAGAGGGCTGCAGAGGCAGAGGGCTGGTAGCACCCAGGTCTCAGCTCCCACTTCAGGGCCCCCCGTGGCCGGCCCCTGGAGACCCTCATTCTGCTGCTGCTTCTCCAAGCCTGTTTCCTCATCTGTGAGAGGAAAACCACAGCGGAACCTCCTGAGCTCAGACCTGGCACATATGAGGTCTCTCTCAGCCAGTGCTGGCCCATGAACTCACAGAACCGCAGCCTGGCCTCAGTCTCCTTCCTCCCCGCTTCTCATCCCAACCTTCTGGTGAGCCTTCTTGCCACAAGCCTTTCGTTCATGTAAATGTGTCTTCCATCCTCTCTGGGGAAACTGAGTCAGAGGCACAAGGTGCCTTGGAACAGGAGAACACAGGGGCAAGGCTTGTGTGCAGGGGACCTCCCACTCACACATGAAGCAGGTCTGCCCAGTGGGGTGCAGTTTCTAAGGGATTTCAGGGTGGTTTTCCTGGCCTGCCACAAGGCTCAGCCTAGTCCTTCCTCTCCAGTGGCAAGCCCTGCTTCCCAGAACCTCCAAGAGGGCCACCCTTTGAGTTCCTTCCTAGTGTGAAGTGGAATGTGGGGATGCCAGGCTTCCATACCCCCTTGGAGCCTGAATCCTGGAAACTAGAAAGTGTAAAGCACCCAGGCAACCTGGGATGGAGAAGGGGTGTGGGAGTGAGGGTGGAGGGAGACAGCACCTCCCTCTGGAGGCCAAGCCCAGAATAGGCTATGGGAAGGGGGTGCCATGGCACAGAGGCCCAGCTGGGTCTTACTGGAAGGCTCCAAGGACCATGCAGGTTTCTGGGGTGGCTCCTGGAGGCTCCCCGGGTCCTGCTTCCACCCCAGAGCTCAAGGTGCTGGTCAGGGCCTGCCTGCTCCCTCACTACCCCTGCAAGGACACCTTGTTCCCATGCTGCAGTTCCATGAGCACCCCACCCTGCCCTGATTCTAAAGAGCATGGCAGAAAGACCCCCAGAGCAGGACTGCAGTGGTCAGACCCTGAGGCACATGCTGGTCACCAAGTCCCCGGGCGCTGCATCCCCTCTGTGTTATTAACATGGAGAAACCGAGACAGTGGCAAGCCCAGGTATCCAGGCACAGTGGAGTAAGCAGACAGGCTGAACCCGCCCCCAACGCTGAAGGTGAAGTCCCGTCATCACATCACTTCCTGTGACGACAGCTGACTTCTAGCTCAGTCCTCAGCCCCTTTCCCACTGTTCTTAGCTGGAGCTGGCCACAGATGTGATCTCACCACTCTCTGGGTTCCACCCGAGCAGTCAGTCATCTGGGGTGGATACAGCTCTGGGGGTCACCTGCTTCTGTCTACCAGCAAAGACCAGTCAGGTGGAGAATGACCGATGGAACCAAAGAAACCGCAGTGATTGGCAACGTGGGTGCACATTGTAGTTGGAGCTGAGGTACACTGGGTCCCACGCCTTGAGGGGCCACAACTTATGACACAATGACACAGCTTTTGAGAGGTGACTTTTAGATACGGACAGACAGACAGTCCTGGGCCCTCACCCCATGTTTAGATTTTTGCTGTCTTGCCTGACTAGCTCAACTGGGCTCCTTCCAGGAATGAGAAACCCAGAGCCCACTATTTTCTATGGTGCTGTTCTGTTCCGTTCCACTTTGATTTAAAAAGCTATGTTGATCACAACTTGGGAAATTGATTTTGCCACCTGCCAGTGGACCCCAGCCTATTGCCATCAAGCCCCTGAGCTCTGCCGGCCGCCGTTCTAGACCGAGTGACCGAGCTTGCCAGGTGTCCTACACTCACCCTCGCACAGGCCACAGCACCGCATGGCCCCACAAGTTCCAAGAGCCACACATGGCCCTAGGTTGCCAGATAGGCAATCCCAGGGGCGAGTGGGTGTTTCCTCTGAGGCCCTAGGCAAACTGCAGAGTTCTGGAAACCAGCTGGACTTTGGTGACAAGACAGGATAAGGGCTTTAATTAGAGAGCAAGAATCAGCTGGACAGGAGGCGGCCAACTAAAACCCTGGGGTGTCCACGGCCCTCCCTTCAGCCCCAAGCCTCCGCCTGGGCGAAGGGTAGAGAAGTGAAGAACGGATGCAAAGTCATCCCTGATTAACTTGGGCTACAGTGGGCACCGGCCCAACTCCTGGGCTTCTCTGGGCTTCCGGCTGGAGAGTGACTCCCGGAGAAAACACTCGCCCGCCGACGCCGAGGCCGCCTGGGCTGCTGCCATGAGTGGGAAGACAGACAGCCGTGTTTTCTTGGGGCTCATTCTCAAGCCGGCTGCTGCCGCCATGGAGCGGCTTGGAAGTGCTGTAGGCGGCTTTGCCAAGGGAGTGCGAGGTCCGCACGGCCTGCAGATGGTGCTGAGTGACTTCAAAGGAGAAGTGATTGCACTTGGGACTACTGACTGTCCTGTGCTGGAGAGACACAGGGGCAACCTGGAGCTTCCACAGGACCCATCCCAACCCCATTCACACCCACCACCGTGCCAAGGGCATAGAGCTGGCATCCCAAGCACCTCAGAGGGCATGGCCCTCCCACCATGGCCCTGCAGGAGCTGGGTTCCCACTCAGCTCTTGGGGAGACATAGGCTAGGAGAGCCTGGTGCCCTGAGGAGCAAGGGGGCGGGATACTGAGTACAACCTGCTGTCCATCCAGGTGCTACCTAGGAGCCCAAGTCCTCCTGACTTTTGGGGTTCTCCCCTGGAAAGAGATGTGACTGGGGGCTCTGTTTTTACTTGGCACGCAGAGCCCCCAGAAAACTCATGGCCTCAGGAGACAGGCACACCCAGGCCCACAGTCACAGAGCACAGCTGCACCCGGCTTCTGATGCTCATTCCTGGGTGATGCGACTCCCTTAGCCTCCAGGATTTGCATGAGGAATCCAAGCCACAGCTTTCAATGACCGTCAATCACAGTGACAGGGCTGGAGGGTCACTCAGCAAGCAGGAGCCACTCAATGGGGACTGAGGTGTTTGGCAAATCTGCAGCATGGGGGAGGGGTGCACTGGGCTCTAGACTTTCAGGTGGTCAGAGGTACTTGGACCCCAGGGAAGGGGAAGGAGTGGATTTTCAGGTCATGATGCTGAAACACGGGTGGGCTCTGCACCTTAGAAAGTCCCCAGGAGGTGGTACTTGCAATTTTCCTACACTGGGGTGCTGTGCAGACTCTGGGCCAGGGAGGGGTAGCTAGGGAGTCTCCAGCCTCCCAGGCCTGCCCAGCAGGTGCTTCTGGGATAGGAGGCAGAGGGGCCATGAGGAAGAACAAGGATGTGTGTGCAACGACAGCCCTCAAAAGTGGCCCCTTAAGAGGTTCCACCTGCTTCCTGGGGCAAATCCTGCAACCTTCTGGAGCTTTCTTTTCTCCTCTGAACCCCTTCCCCACCCTTGCAGTATCTTAGCAAACATGCATTCCAGTCAGCACATGAGCCGGGTGACACACAGTAGGTCTAACCAGCTCACCACTTCCCCTTCCAAACCAGCTGCTGGGCCCAGAAGGAAATGGGCCCACTCCTTGTTTGTGACTGGAAATGGTACCCCCGGGCTTGGCGCCCTGCCACACTTCCAGGCTTGGCAGCCAGCGCTGCAAGCTCCTGGCAAAACACGGCTCCAAGCTGCCGTTTATTAAATGTTGCGCCCAGCACTTCACGTGCATTGTCCCATGGACGGGGGACACTAAAAGCTGCTCTGAGTGGAGGTGGCTTCCTCTGTCGGATCACGGGAACATGAGGGAGTTATTTATCCCTGGCCTCCTTGGTCACTAGGAAGGTGGGTGGGGTCTGGGAAGTGTGGCCCACTGATGTCACAGCAGGAGGCGGAGGGCTGGCTCTGGAGAGACATCTACAGCCCTGGCAGCAAGGACTGTCAGTCGCTCTAGCCAGGTCTCCCCAGTGCAGCGGGGGAGAGGGGGTCCCTGGCCATAACCCCTTCCTGGCTTGCGGCCCTTGGAGCTTTTCATCTCTCCCTGTGCCAACCGCCTGCTAAGCTCCTTTGAAGTTTTCCGGTGAGGGCAGGACTTTCCTCCCGCCTGCAGCCTCTAGAGGAGGGAAGAGGACCAGGGAGGGGGGCTTCCTTCAGTACGAGCCAATTAGAGGCACATCTGAACCTGTGACCCAGGCAGCTCAGTGGGAAAACGCCCGGCGGAGTGGGCTGCCCAGCAGAATGGGGTGCCAGCCAGGCAGCCAAAGGGCGTGGTGGGGATCCTTTGCTGGGTCCCTGCTGGAGAAGATGTGGAGCTGGACCAGACAGGTGGGCCCATGATTACAAAAAGACAAGGGGTTGGCTGTGCTGCCCTCAACAGATCTCATGGGGACAGAGTGGCAGGACAGCAGGGGAACTCCTCTTCCTCCTCCTCTGTCTTTTCTCCCTCCTCCCCTCGTGCCCCTTGTCCTCTCTCCTCTATTCCTCCATTCTCTTCTTCCCTTCTTTCCCTTCTCCTTCGACTGTCCTTCCTATTCATCTCCCTTCCCACTGTTCCCTGAAACCCGGGCACCAGATATGTCAGCAGAACGGAGCCGCCCTAATACCAGAGCAATTCTGGTCATCTCCCCACTTTGAGCTTCATCCCCAGTCCTAGGCTCTCAAGCCTGGGCAGGGTCCTCTGTAACCCTCAGCCCTGATGCAAGCCTGCTCTCAGGCCTCCTCCCCTCCAGGCCGGAAGCCTCTCTCCCTAGGCCTGGTACTCAATTACTTAAATGGTGACAATGAACCGCACTGACTTGTGTCAGGAGGCCTGGGTTTTCCCTGGTCAGACTCACTGTGTGGCATGAACAGACCTCTTTCTCCCCTTGAGGCTGCCCTGTCAGCCTCAAATGCCCGGTGGAACAGTGGTAGATGGACCACAAAGCATTCGTCAGGCCACACTCCACCCCTGTCGGCCCCAGGCTCTGCGAGGCAGGCTCTGACTGGAGTGTTCAGTGGGGGGGTCTGAGGTCCAGGATAGTGGCCCATTCTCTGGGGATGATCACGTCGTGTTGGTGCGCAAGACCGGGCAGTTTGGACATGATCCCTAACGAGGATGGATGGTATGAGGGTCTGGAGAGGCAGTGGCCAGCGCCTTCCCAAACAACAATGGAGTGTCTGAGAGATTTTGCATGGCAGAACGGGGGTGCTGACAGATGTCCAGAGGTACCTGGGTAAAGATTGCTTCTGACGGAAGCCCAAATGGATATTAACGTTTACCGGCCACGCAAGCACTTCTCAGACAAGCCAGGCCTCTCTTGCAGAGCCCCGATCCAGGTGTCAGAGCACCAATGCTGAGCAAGGCACTTCTCCTCACCCACTCCCCACTAATCACCCCTGAAGCCCAGGCCAAAGGAATTACTGGGCCAAATCCTAACTGACTGCCCGGGAGATTGGCTGCAAGTTGGCTTGAGTGGAAGACGTATGGTCACACCACTGCCTCAGTCGGTCCTTAAGCCCATCCTACCCCTTAATCCTGATTTCTGGGCCCAGCCGGGGCATCCTGGCCGCTCTGCCTGCAGAGTGATCCCAGAGGCAAATGCTATAACTCAACCTCCTCACAGTTAGAAAAACAAAAGAGCTTTTAACCTCAGACACGGATCCAGAGCATTTAAAAGCTCTCCTCTGAAGCTTGAAGACAGGTTTAGAGATATGTCCATCTTTGGGGTCTCCGGGGACTCCTGGCTGCTCTTGCGCTGGCTCCTAATGGCAAGCTCTGCCCCGCCCTTCCTCCAGTTTGCAATGGTCTTCCCGTCTCACCTCGACTGGGGACATCGACCCCTTTCAAAGCTGACTCGTGCTGCACGCCCCACTACATGCTCCCACGAAAGACTTCCCTCCCTCCTCTGCTTCTAGATCATTGCTTTATTTGATGCTAAACTCTTTCCCTGGGTGTCCATTGGCCTGGACATCAATACACCAAAAATAGTCAACGCCAACGGCTTTGGTGAGTGTTGGAAGCACCCTGTGCAAGGCCAAGGTCGGAGATACGGAGAGCACCAACCTCGGCACTCTGGGAGCAGCTGGGCTCCCACCTCCCTGGACCACAAGGCCTCCATCCAACTGAGGAGGTAGGGGTGGGGCCACAGTATCTGGGTCACTGTGAGTGGCCAGTACCATGGCATTGCTCATGGTCAAAAACAGTGGTAGGTTTCCAGATTCTCTGCAGCCATTTGGTACCAGAAACCTTGGCCACACCAAGAAGCGCTGAACTTGTGACTTTTGGCTTCTTTTTTTGTGATTCAGCAACAGGCATCCATGACTCCCAGCCTCTGTTTAAGCATCAATTTTTTGTATGTGTGTTGGTGTGCATGTGTGTGTGTATATTAATGCGTGTGTGCAGGTGCTCCTGTGTGTATATGGAGGCCAGAGGCTAACATTGGGTGTCTTCCCTATGACTCACCAGCTTCTTCTTTTTTTGGTTTTTCAAGGTAGGGTCTCACTCTAGCCCAGGCTGACCTGGAATTCACTATGTAGTCTCACGGTGGCCTCGAACTCATGGTGATCCTCCTACCTCTGCCTCCCGAGTGCTGGGATTAAAGGCGTGCACCACCATGCCCGGCTTCACCAGCTTATTCTCTGAGACAGGCTCCCTGACTTGAAGCCCGAGTCCACTAGGCTGGCTCCCCAACAAGTGCTGGGATTACAGGTGGGCGACTACACCCACCCAGCATCTCATGTCCTCATGCTTGCACAGTAAGAGCCTCATCCTCTAAGCCCCCTCTCCAGCCACAGTACCAGCTCCTGTCCTGCATTGTGACCCCCCCACCTCTACCCAAAATAAGGGGCACAAGCTCGCCTTGAGTCAGTCACCAATGCCGAAGAATGGCCTCTAAAGGAAGACTGAGTAGGGCATCCTGCCCAGGTCTCACTGTGTCTAGCACACAGTGGCAGCTCTGACCCTGCCTGGAAGTCTACCTGGTTCCTGGCTTAGTGACTTGGAACAGGTGACTCTGGCCTCCCACCTCCTTCTGGTACATTCCTTGTCTGACTACCAGCTATGTTCCAGGGCTTGTCTTCAAGAGCTCTAAGTGAAACAGAAGGAAACTGAGACTCAGAGAACCTAGGTAACTTGTGCAGGATCACACAGCAAGACCAATCAGAGAAGGTGCCTAGGAAACACCCCTTTTCTAGGCCAGTTAGGTGAGGGGTCAGCAAGACACAGCATGGGACAGTTCCTACCTGCTCCGTGTTTTTATACAGCATGAGAGCTAAAGAATGGTTTTAACTTTTTTTTGCATGTATGTATATGTGTTCCTGTGTGGGGGCACATATGTAAGTGCAGGTGCATGTGCTCATATGAAGGCCAGAGGTCAACACCTGAGATTGTCATCAGCTGCTTTCTACCTTATTCTTCCATAGCTCACCAATTCACTTAGACTGGCTGGCCAGCAATCCCTAGGGATCCTCCTGCCTCCACCTCCCCAATGCTGGGATTACAGCCCTGTGCTACCACATACGGCCAATTTACATGGGTTTTGGGGGAAATCTACACTCAGGTCCTTATGTTTGCATGGTTAACACTTTACCCACTGGGTCATCATCCCAGCCCCGGAACTCTTTATAATGAAAGCCAAAAGGAGAATTTTTAAAATGTCCTATGAGAAACACTTAAGGAAGAATATGTGAACATTTTATGAAATTCAAATTTCATCTATAGTTTTCTATTGGAACAAAGCCATAACTGGGCCATTTCCTTTTGTCTTCTCATTTCTGCTACAATGGCCAAGCTGAGTCGTTGCCACTGATCACTGGAGACAGATGGGAGAGCCTGCACGGAGCCCCAGAAGACATTTCCTGTCTGGCCCTTTGCAGACAATGCACCCGACTTGGAGATGACCAAGGGGATTTGAACCAGGGCTCTGCTGGCACCTCCACATGCTCCCCCAGTGCCTGTCCTAATCCTGCTGCCTGAATGTGTGTCCCACACTCCCACTGTCCAATCAGGCAGGAACCAGAAAGTACAGGGGTCAGAGACTCCTCACAAAGACCCTCTGAAGGAGCTTCAGCTTCCCCTCCCTTCCACCAGCACACCGGATAACTCCAGAAGCAGGTGCCTCTAGAGCAGCCCTGGAACTCACATTAGCAGTAGGCTCCATCCCAGAGCCAGTCCCAAAATCCCAGCATATCCTGAGACCCAAGGTTCTAGGCACTCAGGGCACAGTGAACAGCATCGGCTCCCTAAGGACCAGACTCCCCTATCCTGTCCCAGATAGATGTCTGTGAGTGTACACAGAGTTCAGGCAAGGCCGTCCCTGTCTGGGAATGTCAGGTGAGAAGCTGCTTGTGATACCAGGTTCACGAGCCCAGACTCACCGTCCAGCCTCCACCATCCGTTCGCATGTCACAGTAGACCTGGAAGCCAGCAGGGTAGTGAGTAGGGAAGACCGAGTAGATACCATTGTCCTGTTGTCCGCTCAGGAGTATGTCCAGGCAGTCCCGGGGCCGAGAGCCTGTGCAGCAAAGTCATGTCAGGGAGGCTGATGGATTCCGATACCCCTTCCCACCGAAGTCAGCTCTCCCTGACTTCTGGCAACTTGGGATCAAGAGTCGTTGGCCCTGCCTCCCCCTGGGTGAATTCTCCTGGGCCTCACTTTTATCATCTGGAAAATGGGCTGAGATGCAGTAGGAGGTCCAGGAAAGGTGCTCTGAGCCTCTTGGCCACAGGGGTCCTTCCTCCATAGTAACAGCACGTCTCTGCCCATTAGAGCTAAGAGGCAAGTGGTGGAGAGTGGAGATCAAAGTGTGGGAAGTAGGGGTATCCCGGTGTCCCAGGGGGAAATCCTTACCCCACTTCTCCTGGCTACATGGAACCCAACGCCAAAGACACCTGGAGAAGGTAAGAAAAGCTCACTCACCATTGGCACAGCCTCGAGGCCGGGATCCCCTGGTAGGAGCCCTCTGAAGATCAGCCTTGACCCGGGGCCGGCCCAGCCCCCTCTCCCTCTGCAGAGCCTCCAGGACGTCGCTGACTGAGTTCACCAGGTGAGCCATGTGGCCTTGGCTTTCAGAAAGAAGCTGCAGGGCACAAAAGCTGTTGGAGGGGACAGGGCTACACAGGTCCCTTTCAGAAAAGGCCCTCTCTGGAGAAGAAAATGGGCTCCCAGCCCCTAGAAGCCCCTAGCCTGCTCAGATCCCAGGTCCCTAAGGTGGTCTGACGGGTCAGCTGAGCTCTGACAGATCCTACTGCCTAGGACCTCAAAGCCTCAGGTGGGAGTCTGGCCATTTCTGCATCCAGTCCAGGTGAGGGGGACCATGAAGCAAAAACAGCACTGGTCATTAGGAGAGCCAGTGAAGCCCCTGCTCACCTACTGGTCAGTTCTGCAGCTGTGGTAGGCAGGATGAACAAACTTTTTCTTTTTACCCCACAAAGTCTCAAACTTGTTGTACAGTCAAGGGTGACCTTGAACTGATCCTCCTGCTTCTCTCTCAAAAATACTAGGATTAAGGCTGGAGAGATGGCTCAGTGGTTATGGTGCTTGCCTGCAAAGCCTAATGACCTGAGTTCAATTCCCCAGTACTCACATCAAGCCAGATGCACAGAGTGGCACTCATGCATCTGAGATTTGTTTGCAATGGCTAAAGATCCTGGCATGTCATTCTCTCTGTCTCTTGTCTATCTCTCTCTGCTGGCAAAGAAAAACAAAATAAAATATTAAAAAAAACTTTAAAAAGATGCTAGGATTATAGGCATCCACACCCAGTTTATGCTGGGGATTGAACTCAGGGCTTAATGTGTGCTAGGCAAGCACTCTACCAATTGAGCTACAGCCCAGCAAGCTGTGGTTCTTACGTGGGAGATGGGTTAGCATCACCTTGACCTAACTGTTGTAGGAACTGGTGACCACACATGCAAAGTGCTAGCCCAGCACCAGGCCGCAGTGGGGACCTCAGTTCGCCTTTCCACCCACTGTTTCTTCTGAGCCCCACACAAGGTGGAAAGGCAGTTGGTGTCTCTGTGAACTTCACAGAGGAATGGGTGTGGAGCCTGGGCTGCAGGCTAGGCCTGGAGAAAAGGGTGCCTCCTTCTCCCATGTGAACATTGCAGGGAAACTTCCATAGTTGTCCAATGTCCATGACCTTATGAGACAACCTTCCCCTAACCCTGCCAAAGTGCTGTTAAGGGCTAGGACTTGAGATTGTCACCTTCTTGTTATAAGTAGGGAAACTGAGGCCCAGAAGGAGAGATCTTGCCTGTGAACAGGCATTTGGACCACAGCAGGAAATGGCTGCACTTCATGTGACAAGCCAGAGAATGGGGTGGGGGAGGGCCCTGGGCCCTGCATTTCTGGCTGGGTTGTGGCTCCCATCCCCTCTCCCACTCATTAGCTGAGTGACTCTGGAGGAGTGAGCAGACCCCTGTCTTCAGACCAGAATGGGGGCTTTCTGGGGTGGGGAGTCATGATTAGTTGTGGGACTCATGACTGCCTGTGTTGGTTGGCTGAGTGTTCCAGCCATGCCAGGCAACAGCTTATCCCTCCCCCATCCCTTCCGTCACTGTCCTGAGGTTGGAGCTCACGAGGGCAGTGTGGGTCTCCAGGGGCCCCTCAGCTATGCTGCTGGCTGGGGTTCTCCTGCCTCCCAACCCTGGGCTCCAGGTGGCCATGGGACCCACATGTGGGGGCGGGGGTGGCAGGGAAATGTGCAGGTGGCAGGCAGCCGGCAGCACGGAGCAGTGAGCTGGGTCTTGTTCACCGAACCTGTCACTCGCCAGATAATAGCCCATCGCTGGAAGGGAGAGAGAAATACATCCAGCGAGCAGTTTACAAAATATGATTTTCGGCTCATCCGAAGGCAGAGCCCTGCGAAGGCCCTGTCCCTGTCAATTTCCCCTCCGCTGAGCAGGTGATTCAGTGAGGACTGGGCCCAGGGAGAGTGCTGGGGGTGGGCAGGGAGAGCCTGCAGGCTACACAGCATGACCTGTGCCCAGGATCCATGGAGCCCCCAGTGGGAGTGGGCAGCACAGGAAGCTCCTGGGGCAGGGGCAACAACGACCACTTGGTAAATGGTACTGCACGGCTCATCCTTCCTAGTCAGCATGGCCATAACACACTCAGAAGCTCGGGCACAGCCCCTCCCTCTCACTGGCAGGCAGGGAAGACCTCAGTTTAAACTGGCAAATGATTACTGCTGAAAATGTACATATAAACCTGCCCCGAATTAATGGAGAGTCCGTCCCTGTTGGCTGAGCTGTGCAGATCACCACGGGAGGAGCTGGCAGCGAGACGAGGCCATGAAATCAGAGCAGCTGCTTCCAGCTCAGGCCAGCTGTGGCCCTTTGCCACTGAGCCTCAGTCTGTCTCTCTGCAGAGTGGGGCGACAAATGTTCTCCCGGTGGAAAGTGCTTATTAGCAGAGCCTAGTCCCAGTGTGGGTCCATCACTTCCTCACAAAGACTTGCCGATGGCGGCTCTCAGTGGCTTTAAATTGTGGTTCACAGATGGAGCCAATAGTGGGCATCTCCGTGTACCAGAGGCCACCATGTCCTTGAGTTTGGCCTGGGCTACCCCATTTTTTCAGGTGAGAAAAGCCTGTGTAGAGTGGGCGTATGACCCATCTAAGGTTACTCAGCTGACATGTACGGAGCTTGGGCTGGATCCCAGCACTGTGGACTCAAACCTGCAGGATGGAACCACCTAGCTCAGCCGGGCCAGAGACTGTGGGTATCAGGTAGTTATGGCTTTGAGCCCTCAGGCCTGTGCTGCTAGCCAACAACCAGGGGGGCTGGGACAGGGTGGTGAGTGGCCACAGCTGGCTACCTCTGGGCAGGCAGACACATGGTCTCTGAGCCAGGTACAGTGGCAAGAAACATACTGGAAGCAGCTGTACCAAGTGAACCATAGCACTGGGACCTGCTGCCACTTCTGTATGGCAGGAATGTCTCCCGTGGTGGGGGCGTTACTGAGACCCTTCCCAGCACCCAGGTCAGAAAGGACATATATGGCCAGCCTGAGCTAACCACATGCTGAGCCTCAGAGAAGGTGGGGTGGAGTCCATGGCATTCAGAGTCTAGAGGTCTCCCAGCCTGCCAGGCCTGGGGAAGCTGCAGGGGGAGGGGCAGCAGGAAGCAGGCTACATGTCCCCTGGCCCAGGGGACCCACCACCCGTCAGTCACCCAGACAGGATGACAAGAACTGTAATTTCTCCAGCTGCAGCCTTTGGAGGAGGGAAGAGGCCCATTGCTCATGAGCTGTAAGACCAAATGCCTGGTCAATCCAGGCTAAAGGGACTGGGGCCTCTGGTCGTGCAGAAATGGCTTCAGCCCTAAGACTGAGCCACAGAGGAGACTGGATTGTATGTGTGCTTCATGTGGAGGCCATCCCTCAACAACGGATGTCTTCCTTTATTGTTTTACCTGACTTTTTTTGAGACAGGCTCTCTCACAGAACCTGGAACTTCCTGATTCTGTTTAAACTAGCTGGTCAACGAGCCCCAGGGAGCCTCCTGTCTCTGCCTACCAGCCCTGGGATTACAGGTGCTCAACACCCTGGCATTTTTATGTGGTTTCTGGAGGTGTGAACTCAGGTCCTCACACCCACGGTGCCATCTCCCCAGCCCTCAGTACTGTTTTCTGCTCTGGAAAATGGTGGTTCTGAGTCCCCACTGCTATGACAAGAACTGGTAGCTGGTGCTTAGATCCTGGCACAGCTGCTACTTCAGAAACCCTTTACCTGGCCCCACATGGCACCGGCTGGCTTGGAGGCAGGATTGAGGAGGGAAGAGGATGGGAATAGGACCAAGGGTCTGCCTGGGCTCCCCTCTCACTGGCCTCGTATTCCTGGAAAGCTGTGAAAAGTACAGGGCAATGAGCTGAGCAGGACACAGACCAGTCACATGGCTGTGACCAAGAACAAATCACATCCCCCCCCTGTGAGCCTCCCCTGTCTCCTGATGGGGTCATGCCCTGCCTCACTTGCACCTACTGGCATCTTGGAGGGCCTAGGGAGTCATCCCTGGATCCCATCTCTCCCTGATGGATGCCACAAGCCTCTGGGCTCACCGAAAGTGTGAGAGGAGGAAGCCAGGGTGGAATGTTGGCTCCCAGGACTGGGTGGCCTTGGGTGGCCTTGGATGGATGATACACAGCTCATATCTAGATGGGAGGGGCAAAGGCTTGGCTTGGATCATGGTGGTGACCTCACCCCCTCCTCCAAGTTCCCAAGGCAAACACAGACCCAGTCCTCACCTGGATGAGGCGGCCCTGCTCACTCTGCAAGGTGCTGAGGCCCTGGCCCAGGGTGCTGTGTCCCTTTCGCAGCCCTGCACACTCGCTCTGCAGTTCCGAGGCCCTGGCCAGCAGCCGGGGAAGCTGGTCAGCCAGTGTGTCCAGCAACTCCGGGGCACCATCCAGCTGTGGCTGGGTCTGGCGCTCAGTCAGTGTCCTCAGCACCGAAGCCTGCATGGCCTCCAGGCGGGCGAAGCTGTCTGCGAGGTCAGGGCAGCGTGGGTCGATGAGGATGCTGAGGCGGGAGCTGTCGGCCCTCTCCACAGTGACCAGGGCACTGTTGGCCCCTGCTGGCCCGGTGCTGACCACAGGTGGGGGCGCTGTGCCAGGCACATGGGCGTGGTTCAGGAAGAGCACTGCACCTGTGACAGCCACAGCCAGCAGCACGGCGAGGGACAGGAGCACCGTGCACAGCACGTAGCCGCAGCTCGGGCGCTGAGTCCAAGGCACACAGACAGACACACAGGAGAGAAGAGGGCAAGTGTGAGAGGCCAACCTGTGCCCATCACCCTGCTCCATGAAGCCTCGGGGAGGCCAGGAGGACGAAAGACCACCAGAGAAAGATGGAGAGAGCCAGAGACCAGAGGGGACAAGCTCAGAGATACAAGGAGACAGAGATGGAGAAGGTGGAGGACAGGTGTAGAGACAGGAGCTGAGGACACCCCTTGCCCTGCCCTCCTGCCCTGCACAGTGCAAGCATAGTGACCCTGGACCGTCTTCTCTCTTCTCTCCTCCCTCGCCCTCCTCCCAGAGCAGGACCCTGGCAAGACAAACGACAGGTGGCTGATCAGAACTCCCTGAAGTCACCTGGAGAAGATCCCCTCCGTCTAATAAGGTGGAGACAACGCAGGCACTGGGACTCCCAGGACAGGCCATATCCGAAGCAAGGAACAGATGGGGCAGTGCTAGCATGGTGAGAACAGCTCCGGAGCACTGAGCCTTCCTAGCCAGGGCTTAACAAAAGAAGCCAGAGCTGAAGCGTAGCCTGGAATTAAGAGAAACTGTGGGCTGGAGAGATGGCTTGAGGGTTAAGGCACTTGCCTGCAAAGCCTAATAACCTGGGTTCCATTCCTCAGTACCCACGTAAAGCCAGATGCACAAAGTGGCGCACGTGTTTGGAGTTTATTTGCAATGGCTGGAGGCCCTGGTGTGCCCATTCTCTCTCTCTGTCTATTTTTCTGTCTCTGCTTGCAAGAAAGAAGAAAGAAAGCATGAACAGAAGGAAGGAAGGAAAGAAAGAAGGAAGGAAGGAAGGAAGGAAGGAAGGAAGGAAGGAAGGAAGGAAGGAAGGAAGGAAGGGCCGTTACTGTACAGTGCCAGATGCTTTGGGGACCCAGGCTCACTGAACCAAATCACTCAGTTGCTGAGTATGTGACAGGGGGAAAAAATGAAACCCAGAGAAGGCAGAGGCCTTGCCCAGAGTCACAAAGCCCTGGGGACCAGGCACCTCTTACAACCAAATCTCTTCAACTTTCAGACACATTTTCCCAACATTTTCAACTTTCTGAATTTGAAATGCCTCTTTAAATGAGTTAGTATATTAAAGCACTTGGAGCAGTGCCTGGCACGTTGTGCTTCTGCAGTAAATATTAGTGGCTTTTATTATCTCATGATCAATGTGCAGAGAATCTGGAGGTGGTTTTTATTTTCCACCCAGAGCGTTATTTCTGTGTCTCCCATGCTAGGAGGCACCTTCTCTTTTTGTAACATCTCCAACAAGGGGCATCTTACAGTTGTGATCAACAGCTCACTTGTTTTCTTAGAGAAAACATCTATGACACTCACTACTAAGAAAAAGCACATAAATTCAAATAGCATCAGTAACTCTCCAGTCACCTGGGAAGGAAAAGGTGGGGATGAGGGGCAAGCCTCTTCCAGGAAGTCCTCCTTTACCACTTCCTCCCAATTCAGAGCCTGGAAGGACTCCTTTGAAAGTGTTGCTCAAGGCAGACAGCATCGTCTTTGTATTCAGGAATTCACTCACTCCTTTCATCATTCAAACCTCACTTCCACAGTCCCCACGAGTCGGGCTCTGGGTCCCTCTAAAGCCAGACTGCATCCCTCCTCTGAGAGAGCTCATGTCTCTTAGACTTGATATTTAACCTCTCTGGGGACACAGATCACTTTGGGTGAGAACACAGTTTCTGGGTACCCAAGGAATGATGAGTGGCAGCTGTAGAAACTTGCCCTGGCCTGTGAGTCCAACCTCCCGTAGGGACTGGCTAACCACCTCATACAGAACAGTACTCATGGTCGAACGTAGAGTGAATGGATGGATGGATAGACTGATGGACAGACAGAGGCTGGAAGAGCAGGTGGACTGGACCATGCCTCTGGGACAAGCTGGTGTACTTGGCACCCAAAGAACCTCATGACCCACCCTGCTGAGCGCCAGATCCAAGGCAGGGCTACCTCTGACCACAAGCCCTTATCGGATGGCATGTACAGGAGGAGGGGATCTCCAGGCCATCCCAGCAGGCAGGCAGGCACTGCCTTGTCGCCCATGCCTCAGCATGTGGCACACTCCCATCTCTGGAATCTCCAAATAGCCCCCATAGGGGAACTCATTTTGTAGCAGGGGAATATGGGGTTCTGGGAGCAAAGACCTAAGCCCAAAGTGACACGGAGGACGTGCAGTAGAGGCGGGATCTGAGCCCAGGGCTGGGTGACTGTGGGTCAGACATCCTCCAAGGACTCTTTCTTTAGCCTAACCCTGGCTGAAGCTTCGAGTACAAAGCTCTGTCAGAAGCTAAAAATCCCTGTCGTACCCACACCAGGTCCATCTAGGGGACACCTTGCCCCAAGCAGCTCTGAGAGCATCCTCCCACTGTAGCATTAAGGTCCCTGGCTGGCTCAGAGAGAGAAGCCAGGAGCCCACAGGATGGATTGGGCACTCTCCTCCTAGCCAAGCCTTCTCTGGGGAATGGGAAGGAGGATATAGAGATGGGGAGGGTGGAGGAAGCTGTGGGGTCCCCCAGAGCCAGGGGGACAGGGGAGCTCAGCGATGAAGCAGGACACTCCACGGAGGAAAATTAGCCTTCAGAGATCAACCTTAAAGATGAAGTGCTGCTGGCTTTTATAGGCTGTGGTTTACGTGCCTCGCAAAGAAATCTGCCCGAGATAATAAGGGGGCTCGGGCCGGGCTGCCAACGCTGTGCCTCAGGCTGGAGCTTGTTAATCAGCCTCTGGCCGGCAGAGCGGGGTGCAACCCCTCCCTCTGCAATGGAAGGATGCATGGAGTCCCCGCCTTCTAAGAACAATCATGGCAGGCCATGGGGTCCAGAAAGACCCGAGTCAGGAGACAAGGGTCAAGACCCACATGAGTGCCCAGTTAGAGGGTTGCAGTTTTGTTCCCTGTGAGATCCCCGGTATCAAACCAGGTCATCAGTTGCCTATAAAGTCCTGGTAAAGGGAAGGCTGGGCTGGTACAGGAAGAGAGGCAAGAGCCTTAGCTACAAAGTGACAGCCACCAGGCTACCTTCTAGAGTCACCAACCTCAGAAACAACTTGGAGATCTGGAGGGGGCTGGTGGCTCAGTCCCCCGAGCCATAGACAGAGAGCCCCATGTCCTTGGCTGACAGCCTGGAAAAGGTCTCTTTCTGGAAGGGAAGATAAGGTGAGTGCCAGGAGACAGCCATGCTGCCCACACCGCAGCTACGGCTGAGGGTCAGGATGCAAGCATGGCATGGGCTTCGGGTTGGGGACCCGGTGAACTTTATGGGCTTGTGGGGCACAGGCCTTGCCCTGCAGAACCTCTCACATGCCCTGCCAGGTGCCCACCTCTGTTTCCACCTGGGCTGAACTCTGAGCTGTTGGACCTGACAGAGGGCGTCCCAAAGTCACCCTGGGGTGAGTGTTGATAGCTTTGCCCTAATTCTGGGGTCCCAAAAATATAGAAAGAGGGAATGCAGGCTCATTTTATGACCAGAGGAATAGCCTTTCTCCTTCCTGCTCAGGTGTACCCCAAGTTCAGGCTGGCTGGAGGCCCAAGGAGCAGCAGCTGACGTGTCCCAGGAGAAGACACGGATCTGCCAGCACTGTCCCTCAGGGAGGCTCTAGGCCCCCATACTTTCTTGACTCAAGTGCTCAGCTCTGGGTCTGCTGGTTTGTGAGGGGTCTCTCCAGCCCCTGGCCACCCCTATGGGGGCCTCAGTCCACCAAGACTCACCAGGATCTCTGTACCACAAATTGGAGTGTTCCAGAGATGCAAGCCCAAAGATGGCATCCATGCTACCAAGTGTCCCCTCCTTTAGTCTCTCATGTCTAGCCAGTCACCACCTCCTCTGTGGGTCCTGGGGGAGTGGTAGGCACCAGGTGGTCTGCACCCTGGGCTGGTCAGGGAGGAACTTCTGGTTCCCAGTACCATGGAGGAATATAAGGGGACCAGAGGGGACATGTTCACTCCCCCAGGACCCACATCTGCCAAACGTCACCTCCTTCTCTTCTCCCACTTCTGCCTGGCCCTGGAGGCTCAGGTCACCTACACCAGGGCAGGGGCACAGGAGATGGCCGAAGGCAACCTTTCCCTCACTTCCTCCTCCCCAAGCAGTGTGACCTCACACAAACCCCAGAGAATGGAAAGAAAGATGCATGTGGCTTTTCATGAAGGGCTCCCGCCATGGTCTGTAGTAATGCCTGACTTGTGGTTGTCCCCAAGAAACTCTATGTCCCTGAGGCACTGGCTACATCTTCTGGCATGAAGTAGGGTCTCCACAAATAGCCATTGAGTGAATTAAATGAGGCAGGGATTAAGGTTAGACATCAGGAAAAACTTCCCAAAGAGAACTGTCTTTCTTTCTGCAATGTCTCTGGAAGTTTGTGGGATGGGTGGGAGGTCGATGGCATGTTGAGGTGGCTTGGGGACAACTCAGCAAGAAGCTCCTATCCCTCTGAGGAGATGGTTCTGGGGTGACTTCCTGCTCACACTCTAGGACTGGAAGAGCATGTCTATTTCTGGAGTCTTTCATCCAAGTAACCCTGAACTCAAGGCAAACATTACGGTGGTACTGTGTTTCTCTGCCCCAAGGTGCGGGGGCCCCCCTTCTGCATGCAGGGGAGAAAGGACACCCTAATGAAGACAGAGCCAGCCACTTGGCCAAGGTGACCCTGCCAATGAGTTGCAGAGGAAAGACAGTGCAGGAACAGAGTTAGGCAGAGCAGGCCACACCTGGACACCGGCCCTTTGTGGAGGGGTGACAGCTGCAAAGCCCTGTCATTTGGAATCAACTCCTGGGAGTAGCTAGTTCAAGAAAGCACCACAGGCTTCCTTCCTCCCTTCACCTTGGCTACATCTGCTGCCAGAGGACACCGATTCAAGTCCTCCTCCCCTCCAGTGCACTTGGCCCTGGTGTCCTCATGGGTCACCTCTGCCAGCCTCCCAGGGTGGAATGAACCAAGAAATGAGAGGTGTGGGGACGAGCGCCCTCCAGTGCTGGGGTGTGGTGTTGGCACGTTCTCCTGGAAGAGGTACCTCTGTCTGGACCCTCCTCAAAGGCCCTTCCAGGGGAAATAGGGAACAGAGACCTCCCTCCCTGCGGCTGAGGAGAAAGCAGAGCCCCCAACAGCTGTGACAGGCTGTTCTGAGAACCCATGGGTGCTCGGTGCTTTACAGCTTGCAAACGCACCTGGAGTACCTGACTCCCCCTCAGCCCAGAGGGTCCCCTTGCAGCCCATGGTACAGCTCAGGCCCGTGATGGTGGCCAAGATGAAACTAGAAGCTTGGGACTCTCCAGGGGGCTGGGCGCATCTCTCTCCACAGATCTGCCTGAAGTATGCAGGGACTGCAGGGCACACACACAGCCTGCCCTGTGCTGGGGCACAGGGCTCAGGGGGTCCCAGGGGAAAGCAGAGCCTGGGAGGCTGCGCCTGGTCCTGGTCCAGGATGCCCCAAGTCCCCATTTCTTTCTTCCTTCCTTCCTT
>PVHP010008825.1:0-52078 GCA_004024765.1 Zapus hudsonius
GGGACCCGGGGCTTTCAGACTGCTCAATTATTCACAGACTTAAACATTCTCCCCTGCTATTCATGACCCCTCTTGCCAGTTGACGCCCACTATTTACTCTTTAGGTTACAGTATGCTCGTGAGGATTTTATGTTTTTGAACCTAATTTGGATTGGCCTCCTGCTTAAGCCATTCCCCTCCCCCCTTCCCTTACCCCTCATTCATAACATTTCACTTCTTTCTATAAGTCTGCATAAAGAAAACATTTATCCTGATTAAGGACCGCATATGAGGGAGAGTATGCGGCTTTCAAATCTCTGTTCTTTTGAATGTTCGCTTAGTAAGATCTGCTCAAAGTCAGAGCACTGTTTTCTAAATTTCGATATGTCATTTTTCCTTTCAGCTGAGTAGAGTTCCATCGAATAAATATACCAGAGTTTCGCTGTCCATTCCTCCATGGATGGGCATTTGGGTTGATTCCAGTTCTTGGCTATTATGAATTGAGTTGCTATAAATATAGTTGTACAAAATTTTCTGCATCGAGATGCGGCATCTTGCGGGTAGATGCCTAGTAGAGGGATAGCTGGGTCCATTGGTAGTTCTATGTCCATTCTGTCTAGAAGTCTCCACACTGCTTCTCATAGCGGTTGAACAAGTTTGCAATCCCACCAGCAGTGAATGAGGGTTCCTTTTTCTCCGCATCCTCGCCAGCAACGATTGTTGTTGGTTTTCTTTATCATTGCCATTCTGACCGGGGTAAGGTGGTACCTCATTGTGGTTTTGATTTGCATTTCCCTGATGCTTAAGGATGTTGAGCACTTTCTTAAATGAGTCAAGGCCATTTGTGTTTCCTCCTCCATGAATTCTCTGTTGAGATCAGTACCCCATTTTGTGAGGGGGCATTTTGGGTTTTTGTTAATAATTTTTTTGAGTTCTCTGTAGGTTTTTGAAAATAGGCCTCTGTCAGAGTTGTGGCTGGTGAAAATCATTTCCCAATTTGAAGAAGATCTATTGGCTCTGAGTGTGGTTTGTTTGTCTGTACAAAAGCTTCTGAGCCTGAACAGGTCCCACTGTTTAAGAGTTTGTCCTATTTCCTGAGCTGCTGGAGATTTGCTCAGGATATTTTTTCCCACTCCTATTTCATTCAGAGTTCCTCCTATTTTTTCTTCCAGGGTATTCAGGGTTACCAGGTTTATATTAAGATCTCTGATCCATTTGGAGTTGATTTTTGTGCACGGTGAAAGGAGTGGGTCTAATTTCATTTTTTTTACACATGTTTCTCCAATTCCTCCACCACCATTTGTTGAAGATGCTATCTTTGGCCCAGCGTACATTGTTGGCCCCCTTGTCAAAGACCAGATAACTGAAGTTACTTCCATTTTAAGCTGGTTCTTCAATTCTGTTCCATTGATCTGTCTTTCTGTTGTTATGCCAGTACCATGCTGTTTTCATTAATATGGCTTTGTAATATGTTTTGAAGTCAGGCATGGTGATGCCTCCTGAGTAGGATTTGTTACTTAGAATGGTTTTGGTTTTCCGGGGTCTTTTGCCTTTCCAAACAAATTTAGAGATTATTTTTTCTAAGTCTGTGAAGAAAGAGGTTGGGATTTTTATCGGAAAAGTGTTGAATCTGTAGATTGCTTTTGGCAGGATTGCCATTTTTACTATACTTATTCTCCCTATCCATGAGCATGCAATATCTTTCCATCTTCTCACATCCTATTTTATTTCCTTCTTAAGTGTTTCAATATTTTCCTTATATAAGTCCTTTGCAACCTTGGTTAGTGATATTCCAAGGTATTTGATTATTTTAGATACTATAGATAATGGGACAGACTCTCTGATGTCTTTTTCTGTCTGCTTGCCTTCTGCGTATGGAAAGGCTACTGATTTTTGTGTGTTAATTTTGTATCCTGCCACATTGCTGAAGGCATTAATCACCTTCAAGAGATAAATGATACTATTCTTTGGGTCTAATATATAAAGGACCATGCCATCTGCAAAGAGGGATAGTTTAATTTCTTCCTTTCCAATTTGTATTCCTTTTATGTCCTTCTCTTGTCTTATCGCTTGAGCTAGAACTTCAAGCACTATGTTAAAGAGCAGTGGTGAGAGTGGGCAGCCTCGTCTTGTTCCTGAATTGAGTGGGACCTCCTTGAGTCGTTCCCCATTGAGAATGACCTGGGCTTTAGGAGATTTGTAAATTGACTTTATTAAATTGAGAAATAGGCCATCTATGCCTATTCTTTCGAGAGCTTTGAACATGAAGAAGTGTTGAATTTTTGTCAAAAGCCTTCTCCATATCTATCGAGATTACCATGTGGTTTTTGTGCTTGAGCCAATTAATGTGGTGTATCACATTTATCGACTTGCATTTGTTGAAGCATCCCTGCATCTCTGGGATAAAGCCAACTTGGTCAGGGTGGATAATATTTTTGATGTAGCGTTGTATCCAGTTTGCTAGGACTTTGTTCAGGATTTTTGCATCTAAGTTCATCAGAGATATGGGTCTATAGTTCTCTTTTCTTGTTGCATACTGCCTGGTTTAAGGATTAATGCAATGGAAGCTTCATAGAAGTTGTTTGGTAGCCTTCCCTCTTTTTCTATGCTTCTAACAAGCTTCAGACAGAGAGGTTTCATCTTTGTTATGAAGGCTTGGTAGAATTCAGCTGAGAAACCATCTGGTCCTGGGCTTTTCCTTTTGGGAAGGTTTTTGATTACATCTTCAATCTCAGAGGATGTGATAGGTTTATTTAGTGATTTTATCTGTTCTGGGTTAAGCTTTGGCAGTTGGTAGGTGTCCAAAGTCCTGTCCATTTCTTCCAGGTTCTCTAATTTTGTGGAGTAGAGGTTTTGGAAATATGACCTGATGATTCTTCCAATGTCTTCAGGATCAGTTGTGATTTCACCATTGTCCTTTCTGATTTTGTTGATTTGGGTTTTCTCTTTTCTTTGTTTGATTAGATTCGCCAGAGGTTTGTCAATCTTATTAATTTTTTCAAAGAACAAACTCTTTGATTCATCTATTTTTTCAGTTGTCTTCTTTATTTCCAATTCATGAATCTCAGCTCTGATTTTAATTATTTCCTTTCGTCTTGAGCTCCTCAGGTTAGCTTTTTCCACCTGTTCCAATACTTTTAGGTGGATGGTTAGGCTATTGATTTGAGACCTCTTTGTCTTTGATATGAAGGAATTTAGCGCGATGAACTTTCTCCTCAGGACTGCCTTCATTGTGTCCCATAAGTTCTGGTATGATGTGTTATTGTCATCATTTAATACTACGAAATACTGAATTTCCCGTTTTATTTCTTCAATGACCCAATCATTTTTTAGGAGCACATTATTCAGGCGCCAGTACTTTGTGTATTTTCTGGATCCTGTTCCATTGTTAACTTCTAACTTTAATGCACTGTATCTGATATGATGCAATGAACCACCTTGATCTTCCTGAATTTGTTTAGGGAAGATTTGTGACATAAGATGTGATCAATTTTAGAAAAGGTACCATGTGCTGCTGAGAAGAATGTATAATCTGTGTCTTTGTGGTGGAACGTTCTGTAAATATCTGTTATTCCCAGTTGATCAATAGTGTCATTAAGCTCTGTTATGTCCCTGCTGATCTTCTGTTTGGTTGATCTGTCTAGAGCTGATAAAGATGTATTAAAGTCTCTTACTATGATGGATTAGAGTTTATTTCTGCTTTATTTTTGAGTAGGGTTTCCTTTATGAACTGTATTACACCCAAATTTGGTGCATATATGTTGATGACGGTGACATCTTCCTGGTGGATCCTTCCTTTGATAAGTAAGAAGTGACCATCATTATCCTTTTTAGTTGATTTTGGTGTAAAGTCTATTTTGTCAGAGATTAGAGTAGCCACACCTGCTTTCTTTTTACTTCCACATGCCTGATAAACTGTTTTCCATCCATTAACTCTAAGAAGGTTGTTGTCTTTGGAAGTAAAGTGCGTTTCCTGAAGACAGCAGGTGGAAGGGTCCATTTTTCTGATCCACCCTGCAAGTCTGTGTCTTTTTATAGGGGAGTTAAGTCCATTTATATTCAGAGATATAACTGTGAGGTTTGCTTTGAGCCCTGCCATAATGAAGGGATAATGAGGGTTTCGTCTGTGCTGTTGTTATTAGCACACTGACTGTGATTGTCGTGTCTGAACTCTGGTATTCTTCTGAGGAAGATTTCTTGTTTCTTCTGTATGGATTATCTCTTGCAGAATCTTCTGAAATTGTGGCTTTATTTTGAAATATTTGTAGAGCTGTTTTACTTCATGGAACATTTTCACTTCTCCATCTATCAGGAGGGATAACTTTGCTGGGTACCGTAGTCTAGGTTGAAAGCCATACTTCTTTAGTGCCTGAAAAGCATTATTCCAAGCCCTTCTGGCTTTCATGGTTTCTATTGAGAAGTTTGAGGTAAGTCTGATGGCTTTTCCCCTGTAAGTTACTGTCTGCTATCCTCTAGCAGCTTTGAGTATTTTCTCTTTGTTTTCCATGTTTGGCATCTTAATTAAAATGTGTCTTTTAGAATTTCTCTTCATGTCAAGTCTGTTTGTGGTCCTCTGGGCCCCTTGAAAGTTGAGTCGACTTTCTCTTGTTAGATAGGGAAAGTTTTCTTGGATAATTCTATTGAAGATATTTCCTATGCCCTTAGCCTGGGCTTCTTCTCCCTCTGGGATCCCCATGATTCTAATATTGGTCCTCTTTATTGTATCCCATAGATCCCTCAGATTGTGCTCACTGGATTTCTTGAATTTATTGAAACCTATGACATTCTTATTAATTCCTTCTGATTTGTCTTCTACTTCTGAAATTCTGTCTTCCAGATTATCAACCCTGTTACTGAATGATTAAAGTTAGGATTTTAGTATTTCTTCTTCATTTTTGGTTTCTGCTATAATTTTATTAATAGTCTCTAATTCTTTGGTGAGATCCAATTTCCAATCTATTTTTGTTTTTGCTTGGGTTTCCTGATAATCATTTTTTAGTTTTCTTAAGTCGTCATCAAATTTAATTAATTGATTGTCCAGCTCTTCTCTTAGATGATTAATCTTTAATTCACTTAATGTATTTCTGAATTCGTTCCCATTTCTCTCCATCAAATTCAGTCTGGAGTCTATGCTTGAGTAGGAATGCTTCATTTCATTCATGTCTTTTCTCATAATTTCCATATCAGCCCTTAACTGCATCATATTGCTCTTGTGGTCAGGAGTCATATTATTTTCTCTCTGCAATTTTGTATGAGCTCCTTCCACTTCCTTGCCACTTTCACGTTCTATAATGTGACTAGGGGCCCTTGTTTGGGAAGTTACATTTTTCCTTTGGTTTCTTCCTATGCCCTGATAGGGAAGTGGGACTTTTTGGTCCCGAAGCTGATGACAGGCTGGGCGGGCCTTAATCTTGGGCCTGGATACCAGTCAGGCAACCAAACCTCTCCGGAGAGGTAACTCCCCTCCTCTCTGATCGTGGAGAGGACCACCTCTGAGGACCAGTTGCTCGGGGGGTGGGGGGGGTGGGGGGGTGGGAAGCCACTCAATTGGCGCCAAGTACCAGGAATCCACCACGAGGTGATAAAGGCAGAGCCTGAGGTGCACAGGGCAAAGCTGCTGGCTCCCCTGCAGAGCGTGGGAACCCTGCAGTTATCCCAAAGCTGAGGGGAGGCTGGGCGGCCCTGAGCCGGGCCTGTTTTCCAGACAGGCATCCAAACCTCCGCGGAGAGATAACTCCTCCCCTCTCAGATCGTGGAGAGGACCACCTCTGAGGACCGGTTGCTCCTGCGGGGGAAGCCACTCAATTGGCGCCAAGGACCCGGAACCCGCGCAAGGGGACAAAGGCATGAGCCCTGGATGCACTAGGCTCAGCCATCTCCGTGCTCCTCTGCAGAGCTGAGATCAGCTGGGGAACCCTGCTGTGGTCCCCAAAGCCGAGTAGAGGCTGTGATCCGGTGCCTGGGTCTCAGTCCAGCAATGAAACCTCTGCGGAGAGCTTGGAACCTGCCGTGAGGGGATAATGGCGGGAGTTCGTGCGGGGGGAGGGCTCGGCCCTCTGCTCCACAGGGGAGCAGAAAGCTGCTGGTGAACCCCGTCTGCTCCAGCCCAGGGGTTGGGCCCTGGGAGGGAGGGAGAGCCTGAACTGGGGTCCGGCTGTTGTCCAAAGCTTGGATACCAGCTGAAGAGATCAAACCTTTCTGGAGATTCCTGGCAATGTTGTTACTTGTTCACCATCTTCCATGGTAGTTGTTTCACATTCCTGGTATATCCAAAACATCCTGAGGTCTACACTCAGAAGCCAATAGCTGCCCTTGGTCTTCATAGAGGGATTTCAACCCTACTTCAAATGTCCATATCTCACTGGATCCTGAGACTGTTTCATCTTCAAGACCTTCTTTCTGATATTTTCATGGTTTCAAAACCAGTACCAGGTAGACAGCATAGCTAAAATATAGATACAGGGGGAGGATAAAGCTTAACCTTGAAGAACAGGATATTCCTTCAGCAGTATTACTTCAAACCACCTCCTTTTAAAAGAATTTAGAGGGCTGGAGAGATGGCTCAGCAGTTAAGGCACTTGCCTCCAGTGCCTAAGGCTCCTGGTTCAATTCCCCAGTACCCACATAAGCCAGACACACAAGGTGGTGGCCCTGGTGTTCTCTCTCTAACTCTCTTTCTTTCTCTCTCTCTGTATCTCTGTTTAAAAATGAATAAAGAAAATATTTAAAAAAATAATAAAAAAACGAATTTAGATTCTAATTAGCTTGAGCTTTCTGTGGGTGGATTTTACCCTCAGGCATCTTTTCCATTGTCCCAAAGCAAAACAGTTGTCCTATGTATAATGGTGGTGATCTCCTTACCTACAGCAGCATATTTAACTAAAACCAGTCTCTGTGATAGTAAATTCAAACTTATAAATTTTATCTGTAATAAACTGTACACTTTCATATCTTTCTTTTCTATACCTTCCACCAAGCACACTAGTCTTTACTTTTAAATTCAACATTGATCAAGTTCTAAGGCTTGGGCAGAACATCACCAACCTTTTGGCCAATAGCCCAAATCCAATAAAATTCTTTCTCTTCTGAAAGTTCATAAATCAAGCCCTCACAGTACACTATTCTCTCTATATTTAGCATTTTCAAACTACTAATAGCTTATTTCATTTAGCTCTGTATATAGCACTGCAGGGCTTCTCCAGTCCAAAGTAACAAATCTGTTCCTCATCCTTCACACAAACACATTCTTAAAGAACAAAATCCACATTATCTGATTCATCCCAGCAATAATCACACTTCTTGGGACCAATTTTCTGCTGCAGTTACCTTCTTGCTGGGACAAACACCTGACCAGAAGCAGCTTATGGGATGAAAGACTTTATTTCAGGTTTACAGTTTCCAGAAGAAGCATCATCATGGTGGAAGAAGCTGGCTCTCATCCATACATCAATAGCAGAGAGCAGGAAGCTAATAACCCCAGCAAACATGAATAGCCAGAGCTCAAGGTTAGCTCTCTAAAGTCCTAGTAGTGCTGGACTCAAGATCTGTACTCAGTGTCACAGAAACTCCTGGAGTTTTATGCCTGCTAAGCATTAAAATGTAGCTTAATAAAAATAACTTAGTCTATGTAGGACATATATTTACATTCAAACCACAGGACCCTGGATGGTGCTTCCTCTGATCTGTAAACCCTGAGGAAGAAAGAATCTGCTCTGAGACCCAGGCATGGGGCTTACCATGAGAGTGCACACTGTGGTTTTCTGCATTTGTGTTCATTCTGGGTGGAGAGACAAGGTGGTAGTTTAGGAGTTCAAGATCCACTGCTCCCATATTCCAGATGTCTATGAGGGTGACTCTTTGCTCTTGGCCTTTCATGTGATGGCACGGGATTTTCTTCATATCCCAGATTTTCACATACCTCTAGGTTTGTGGGTAGGTTAGACACCTTAGAGTACTGGGCTGGCTGTGGGAAAATTCAGATGCTAACCCTCCTAGAGACAGGTGTAGAACATCAAGGCTGAACAATATAAGAAAATTGAAGGCGGACTCAAACACACTCAGACAAGGATTCCTTTATTCAGCAAGGAGTGGAGAGTGGACAGACATATCTGAGTCATGTTCCTGGAAAAGCTCTCTGCAGGCTCTTTTAAAGACTGTAGATAAAGTTTGTCTGGGCCTGGGCCTCCTTAGGGGTCTATCAGGTGACAATAGGTGACCATATAAATGTGGATTGGGCTGGCTGCAGAGCTCTTTTCAAAAAGGCCTTATCAGAGATAGGATTCTTCAGATATGTAAAACATTCTCCCAGGTGCTTGAGGTGTTATCCTGGGTAAGTTCCTGTATGAAAATATTTTCCAGGGCTCAGATGGAGCTCTATCTTCCCTTCAAATAACCCAATGGCAGAAACAGATCCATGTGTTGTGTATGCAAATGTCTCTCAGTTCCTCCCCTGCTTTCTCCTTTTCTTCAGACCAAGACCCCAATCCATGAAATAGGGAGGAACAGTTATATGGGATCTTCCACCTCAAGTAAATCTAGAAATTTCCATGCAGATATGTCATCATAATTTCTCTTATAAGTGATTCTAGATCCAGTAAGCTAACAAACAATATTAACTATCATAATGACTAGGATTACATAGTTAAATTTCCCAAGAAGGGGAGCACAACAGAAATTAAGCTCATATTGACATTCCCACCTGCAATAAAAACTGAGCTGGCAAAAGGGATAAGGATGGGTAGATAAGATGATATTTCAAAAGGTGCTTACTAGTAAACAACAGGAAGGGTTCAATTACATCACACCACCATTCCATTTAACACAAAGACAGGAACAATATAACACTCAGGTGAATCATCCCATGTGCTCACATGAAAAATTGGTATTTACTTCATTTGGAAAGTTTCTTAATATATGTTGAAAAATTGAAAGTGTTTCAAAATATCAGTAGATTGGATACAGAGGACAGTTCTGATCTCTACCCACCAATATGGATTGTGGTACATTCCTCAATCTCAGTTCTGGGGAAGTGGAAATATGGGATCCCCAGTGCTTACTGGCTAGCTAGTTTAGCAATATAAGTGAACTTTAGATTTGTGACCAAGTCTCAAAAATTATGTGGGTGGCTGGTGAGATGGCTAAGCAATTAAGAGTACTTTTTTTGTAAACTGAGTTTATGAGGTGTCTTAAGAAACTGCTCAAATTCTGTCCCCATTACCCACAGGAAGAGCTGGGCATGGCCATGTGAGAACACAAATTTTAGAAGGGAGCAAAAATATGAAATTCACTGGAGCCTTTTGTACACCTAATCAAACCATCAGCAGAGTCAATATACAACAAAATATACATTATGCAGAATGTGATTTAATCTTCACCTACTATATCTATCAAATGTTTACTATGTAGATTATACAAATAACTTAAAATAACTTAAAAGTTAAACAATAACAAAACTATTCAAATTACTCAAAAATAGGACAGGGAACTGAACAGAGAGGTCTCTAAGGAAGAAATACAAATGGCCAATAAATATCCAGAAAGATGTTCAATATCTTTCATCATCAGGGAAATGCAAATTAAAACTACATTGAAATTCCATCTGATTCAGGTCTGAATTACTATCATCAAGATATTAAATGACAAAAAATGTTGGTCAGGATGCAGGGAAAGAAAAACTCTTAATTCTCTGTTGGTAAGAGGGGAAAAATTATAGACAGTCTGGAAATCAGTACTGAGATTTCTCAAAATCTAAAAATAAATCTGACATTTGATCCACCATATGACTACTGAGCATATACCTTATGACTACTGAGCATATACCTTAATGACTCTACTATTTCCTATAAAGAAACTTGCTAAGCCATGTTTATTATTCCAAAAGCTGGAAAATTGAATGAGTCTACATACCCATCCACTAAAAGATTATGACAATAAAGTATATTAACCCAGTGGAATTTTACTCAACAGTAAGGTAAATGAAATAAAGGGATTTTCAGAAAAATAAATTTTGAATATCATACTAAGCTAGGTTACACAGTCTTAGAAAGAAAAGTGCCCCATGTTCTCTCTCTTATGAAGATCACAACATGGAATAGTTTGGCTCATTTATAAGCTGTAGTAAGTTGTAGTATGAGTAATATATGTAAGGAGGGTAGAATGAGTCTTAGAGAGAGTAAACACAGAGGTATAAGAGGAGAAAATACTTCACTGGCAACTGAAGAGACAATACAGGGAGCAAAGGGTTTTGAGGCATGGGTTAAGGGAGAGAGAGGGTGGAGATACCCAAAATTATTTATAGCATGAATCAGTACCATGACATCTTCCTCTTAGTTAGCTACTTAAAAGAATACACTCTGTTGCAGTTAGTGTTTCATTACTTTAGATGAAACACTTGACCAAAAGCAACTTATAAAAAGTAAGAATTAATTTTTCTACAGTCTCCAGGAGAGGCTACATGATGGCAGGGGAAAGATAGCATGAGCAGAGGTTGGACATCACTTTTGCCACAGGAGGTGGAAGCAGCAAAAAAAAGAGAGAGATGAACTAACACTGACAACCTATGGTTAATAAACCTCCAAGTACATCTCCCAGTAACACATGTCTTCCAGCATGGTTCTAGCTTCCCCATTGCCATCATGTGATAACCAACCATTCAAAATACATATGTATATGGAAACACATAATTCAAACCTCCACATACCACCTTAGCAATCATGAACTGATGAACATCCATGATGTGAAATTCAATGCATTCACTCCAATTTTAAAAGTCCTCATAGTTCAAGGTCACTAAAATGATAAGTAGAACCAAAAATACATACTGACACATGTGCTTGCATTGCAAAAGATGGCATTAAGAAGAAAGATTGGACCAAAGCAAGATCTAAAATAAACTGGAATATGAAGTCCTAGAGCTCCAAGTTCGACATCTGTAACAGTGACAGAGCCACTGAGGTTCCTTTTCTGACCCTCTCTGGGTCCTTGGGTTAGTTAGGGAGTTGCAGCGCACATCAACTCCCTGTTCGCCCACGGGGCTGGGTGAGCAGAGGCTTGGAATAGCTGTGAGCCAAACGAGAGATGAGGACTCTCGGGAGAATGTGACATTGGGCAGTTCTCATTTTATTGTATAGATAGCAGTTGTTTATATAGAGAAAAGTCAGAGGTAGAAGCATAGGAAGCAAGATCTGTGAGCATCTCATGAGTTTGATTGGTAGGGGCCAGTATTCTTTGGATACCTAATTTGCATAGATAAATTGAGGGGACTACATGACTCTATACATGGATATGTATAGAATTGTGATGTCAGCAGAGGAAATGTAACCTTATTGCTTAGGTATGTTATTGTAGCTGGACTAAGTTAGGGTTTGAATTGCCTGCTTGTCTCAGGGGACAGCTTTGGCCTGCCTGGGGGCTGGAGTGTTCAGGATTGCTAAGATTTATAGGGGCCCTCAGACTTTGCCTCAACTTCCTTATAAGGAGGAGACAGTCCTAGAAGCCTGCCAGACTCAGCAAAACCCTACATCCTCCATGCCCTTCAGCAGGATCCCACAACCCTCTAGCCGAACTGCTTACAGGAACAATCCATCGTAGGACAACAGCTTTCATTGGCATCCATCTCATAGTCTTGACATTTCCTGGGGTCTTGACTACAACCTATGCTATAGCTGTTTGGCTCCATTAGGCATCCATGCATGAATTAAAACAAGCCTTCCGCACATCACAGCGGACATTTCCAAAAAACAAACCATGATGCAAATTCAATGACCGTTTCTTTCTTTTATTTAATACACATCCACTGTACAAGTAGGCTGTAAACAATCATTAATCCACTGGGAAATAAGGTCAACAGGAAATTCCTACAGCATTCTGGCCTTGTACCTTCAAGAGGCACCATTCTTTCTGCTGCACCAATGCAGAGCAAGAAACCCAGTCTCTAGGATGTTAATCTCACAAACAATTGTAGCTGAATGGGCACTGTTTTCTGTCTGAAATGTTCATTTCTTTCTGTGCCATATCCTTCTGCTCACAACAGTCCATTTCTATGCAAAGTGATCCTGCACAAGTTATCAGTGCACAGAAAGAATGCAGTAAGGCTCACAAAAACTGCTTCTAGCATAGTCAGAACCAGCTCATTTTTTTGCTTTAAAGGCAAGCTTAAAAAGTCCATAAGGCTTTCTACATTTAGGTCTTACAGCTCTATTCTGAATAGTCCATCTAATTCTGCTTACAGTACTGCAAGGTGTCACTTAGGCTAAGGTTTCAAAGCTTTCCATACTCCTCCTCCAAATAAATTCCAAAAGGCCAAAAGCCACACAATCAGGTTCTGAGCAGCAATGACCTAAGTCAACTGCTAACAATTTTCTGTTGCAGTTAGAGTCTCATTGCTTGGAAAAAAAAAACAACTAAAAGAAACTAACCACTGAAGCAAAACAATCTGAGTTCTTAGGACATAGAAAGATCATGCTGGAGCTGAGATGGAAACCAGCTCCTTGCTGGCTAACTCTCATAAAGTTAAGAAGTACTGAGAGCTTCCAAGGGAAAATGGTCACAAACAAAGTTAACAAACAGTGGACTCCAAAAAATACGGAATCAACCTAGCCAGACAAAATGTAAACATTGGTACAACAGTGGCAATGACAGGTTATGAAGTAACAACTGCTTTGTGATTGGCTATGGGACCCACTCATCTGGAAGGAATTCATACCTGGTAGTGAGAACCAAGCCAGAAGCTTATGGCTTGGAAAGTCACAGATTCTCTAGGGAAACTTTCACTGTTCTTTAGCTAATAGGAGAGGTTATGCCTGTCCAACTGTCTTCTAAATGTCCCTCTTTATCCCTTTTCATCCACACTGTTCTAAACGTTGGTTAGAGAATCTGCTGTTTACAGATGACAACGAATACCAGGGAGAAACAAGAACCATCCAGTATGGCAAGAAAAGAAAGCCATTGCCCAGAACTGTGCATGATTCCAATACATATGTTGTAGCCTAGGAAACATTACACAGGATGTGGTGCATGGTGGCCCACCCCTTTATTCCCAGCACTCAGGAGGCAGAGTTAGGAGAATCACCAAGAATTCAAGGCCACCCTTAGACAACATAGTGAATTCCAGGTCAGCTTGTGATAGAGCCTGATCCTACATAAAAAACAAAAAGGTTTAAAAAAAGATGTAACCAGTAGCAAAATACATATGAGGTTAATTACAAATCTCAAAGGCATGCTGGAGAGCTTGCCTAATGTTTTAAAGCACTTGCCTGCAAAACCTAACTATCATGCATAACGTGGCACATACACCTGCAGTACATTTGAAGAATTTGGGGGCCCAGGCACACCCATTTTCTCTGTCTGCCTCTTTTCTTTCTATCTCTCTCTGCTTGCAAAGAAACAAATAGAAAATTAAAAAAGAATCTCAAAGCCATCTAGATCCTGTCTAAATATTTAAATTTAAGAGTAATTTATAGATTATGGCTAATACTGAAGCAGATTCAGTTCCACAGCATATTTTTACAACTCCTAACTTAATATTTTAACTCATGAACAGTTTGAAAATATATATACCAATGAAAATACTCAAATAAATAAGCTTAGCCTGTTGTGGTGGTGCAAGCCTTTAATCCTAGCCCTCAGAAGGCAGAGGTTATATCGCCTTGAGTTCAAGGTCACCACACCAAGACTACCTGCAGAATGTTCTGTAGAAGAGAGCAGCTTCTCTGCTATTAAAAAAATCCCATAAAGCTTTACTGGACTGTGACCATCAGGTGCCATGCCACCAAGGCCTCCTGCTCTGTGCAGAGCTGGAACCCCACCACCATCCTTCTTTCCAGGATATTCTGAAAGGAGGAGGGCACCCAGGGCCCTTATAGAGGTCCATGAATGCCAGGGTTGTGCGCATGTGCAGGGATGCCTCCTAGCATGACCCACCCTTATTCCCTTCCACCTGCCTCAAGGTTACTCTCCCCTACACCAAACATTTGCAGAAAACCTAGGGGCACTGATGACTGTCATACTAATGGCTAGGAGTTCCAGGATGATTGAGGTTCATCTTTGTATGGAGACCAAGGGTTTTTGGTTTTTTTTATATAGAGAGAGCCCTGATCACCCCTGGAGCCTTGAGATGTCCTGGAGAGTACACAGGGTCCACCAGGCCTCAGACTTCACATAGGATGGCAAAATGCTACTCTCCACTTGGCTCATGAGTCCATTAGTTTCTCTTATATCTCAGTACCCCTCCTCCTATACTCATCACTTTTCATTACTCTTGACTCTACAGTGCCATGCTGAATTGGCTGCTTTTCTTCACATCCCACCGTCTATGGGACCCTCCTCCCAACTTCATGACTGGTTGCCCCATACCAGTTTATCACATCTCCTTCACACACTCACTGTTCCTCATTACTCTTCCAAGTACACAGGTCTGTCCTAAATTTACTGATGGTCACCCAGCTAGTAGGGTAAAGAGCATCTCTTCCATACTTGTTGCCATCATTACTCTTATGTCTATAGCACGCTCCTCCCTTACTCATAGTTTGTGTTCCCAAATCACAATCTATAGGTCTCTGCTCCAAAATTTAATATCAGTCCCCCCATGCCAGAATTCACAGTACTCTCTTCCCACATTCACTGCTTTCCATTACTCAGCAGAGTACACAGGGCCCTCCCTCTTACATTCAATGCTGGCCACTACACTACTGTCTACAGTGCTGTCCTCCCAAAGTCGCTGCTCTTCATTACTTGACATATTCCTTAGGATCTACCTCCTCTTTTCACTGCTGATCACCTCACCCCACAGGTTACCACAGCCTCCTTATACATTCATGGCCTTGGATTGCAACTTACAGTTTTCAGCTTCATCCTCCACATTTAATGTTTCCATTACTCACTACAGGTTATAAGATCCCACTCACACATTCACTACTGGTCACCCCAACCCACAAGTAATAATTCCCTTCTTCCACACTCATTGTTTGTCATAACTTCCCTAAATCTACAGGGACCTTCTACACTCACTCCCAGTCACCTCACCCAATGGAATATAGCACAATGTAACCATAATCAATGATTTCATTACTTCACACACTCTATAGGGCACTTCATTGCTGGTCACGACACCCCATAGTCTATACCACCTTCCTCCTACACTTGCTGTTTCTCATTGCTCCCAAGTCTTCTGTACCTTCTTCCATATGCTGATGACCCCACCCCCCAGTCTACAGTGTATACCTACCACACATAACACTTTACATAACTCCTCTCAGAAAAAAAAGCCTTCCTCTCACATGGTCTGACATTACACTGCCCCACAGACAACATCACCCCTATATTCCCTCCTAGACACTCCAACCCAAACTTACAGCACCTTCCACCTTCACCTACATTGACTGCTAATCACCCCACCTCATAGTCGGCAACATCTTTTCCCACATTTACTTCTTCCCTTACTCCCCCCAATCTACAGGACCTTCCTCCCACACTGAATGCTCATCATCCTACCCCAGAGCACACAGCAATAGTCTACTGTATCTTCCTCCACTACTCAATGATTTTCATGACTCTGCACAGTCTACAGGGCCCATCTTTCACACTTATAGCTGGTTGCTCCACTATTTACAGTACCCTCTCCCACACGCACCACTTTTTATGAATGCCCACAGTATAAAGACCAATCTTTCTACTAACTACTACTTATCTCACCTCATAGCATAAACACATGTGCCTTATTATACACTCATCAAAACATATGAACTATGTAGTCCATGACATATATACCATGTAAACACTACTAACATATATGTGCTGCTAAAGGACAAGTATGAACCTACCAGGAGAGCCAAAGAACTAAGACCCAATCCCCAGGTCATTTGCTGTTATGTTACTTAAGAGCTGAAACTTCCTTTCACAGTTGTGGTGGATGCAAATAATGGAGACTGTAGTAGTTTCTGGCCAGTAAGCCAGTGACCTGTCAGGTGCAAAGGTTCAGTGAGTTGGAATCCATCTTGGTTTACATAGCAACACCTACTGCAAGTCTTTAGAATTTTTCTAGCAGCAATAACAATAAAACTAATAATTAATGGTAAATAACAACAATAACAGTAAGAATACATAATAATAGTTACCAAATAAAAAATGAACTAGGTTAATGAAGACAGCTATTCAATGTCCACCATGATACTGAAGACAATGAAGCAGAGATACATGGTATAGACCTGTCATCATAGCACTCAGGTTATGGAGGCAATCTTAATACACAGTAGCCCAAGTTCTCCTGTGTCAGAAGGGAAAGATTGCCTGGGGAAGAGGCATCATGAGGTCTGAGTCATATTTGTCCAGAGGATGAATCTCTCAGGTGAAACATGGATGAAACTTCCTTGTTACACATCTTAGGTCTGCCTGTACTTGTGTAAGCAGTAAAGGCCCTTGGCTGCAAGGAAAAGGCCTAAAGCTCCATTGGACAGGGGAACTAGTTTTAAGTCTACTTTGAGTATGAAGGAAATTTAAGGCTCAATTGGCTGGAATGGATAGGGCTGAACCCCCCCACCCTGCCTTCTGCACATGGAGAAATTGAGTGTGTCTATGTTAAAGATCCCATTGGGTTGATGGCCTAGGTCTGAGGCCCAAGTATGAGATCCCCTTGTGCAGAAGAAGAAGGCCCCAAACTGCATTGTTCAAGTTGGGTTAATTCATAGGAAACTCTTATCAGAGGTGGGGCATATTACACTTTCTTGTGCAGGAAAAAGCTGGTTTTAACAAACTAGGTAAGAAAATGGCTTAGAGAAAGTACATGTCTAAAGGCTTTTTGAGCATAAAATGAAGTTGTGAGGCCCTCATGCAAAGGAGATGAAATTCAGTTTGTTTGTTTGTTTGTTTGTTTTTTGAAAGAGGGCAATAGTCAAAGGCTATGTTGTTCAGAATTGAAATCTTCTAGACCACTTTCAGCTGATGATGAAGGTCACAGGCCACTCTTGGGCACTGTCAGAATGTCTGGGCAATGTTTAATCAGCTTTAATTTGTCCAGAAAGGTCTACCAAGGGTAAATTAGGCATTGGCTCTGAGCCAGGCTTGTCAGCCAGGTGAACATTGTTTCAAGGTACTGGCCCCTACATCCTAGCCAGATGTCCTCAAGACCATGTAAGCCTGATGAGATCAGATCAGGAAGGATGGGCACATGCTATTTTTGGCATTCAATGTGGAAATAGATGCCCTGCATTCAGGGCTCTGCTGGCTAGTGTGGGATTCTGGGACCTCAACTAGAATGGCCTATGTTCCCTATATCTAGAAGAATATCCCAGGTTCCTGTGGACAGTGCCAGTCGGTGTGAGCCCTGCTTGGTCAGAGGGGACAGATCTCATGCCCCTTTGGTTAGAAGAGGTAATGTGGAGGTCCCCTTGATTAAAAGTGAAAGGTCTGTGGCACACTTTGTCAGAGAGGCCAGTTCTCAGACCCCATTGATTAGAAGGGGTAGGTCAGAGGTCCCTGTGTTCCAAAGGGAAAGGTCTATGGCCCACTTTCTCAGAGAGGGCAGTTCTCAGCCTCCCTTGGTTAAGGGATATAGGTTTGAGGTCTTATTGTTCAAAGAGGCCAGTTCTCAGGAACCCTAGGTGAACAGGGTAGTTCTGATGTCCCCTTTGTAAAAAATATGTCTGGATCCCATTTGGCCAGCTCTCAAGGGCCCTGTGGTTAGAGGAAGTTGATCTGAGGTTCCCGCTTTTGTCAAAAGGGACAGGCTACTTTTTCAGAAAGGTCAGTTCTCAGGCCCATTTGGTTAGAATGACTAGGTGTGAGTTTACCTCTGTCAAAAGTGAGAGGTTTATGACATAATTGGTCAGCGAGGCCAGTTCTCAGGCCTGTTTGCTTGGAAGTGGTAGGTTGGACATCCCCTCAGTTCAAATGGAGAGGTCTGAGGGTCAATAGCTCAGAGGAGCCAATTCTCAGGCAACCTTGGTTATAGGGAGTAGGTCTGAGCCCCTGCTGGGAAGAAGTAGAAGATCTGAGTCCCTCTTGGACATAATTGATGTGTTTGTGCCTTTCTTGGTTGGATGGAGCAGGAATTGGGTTTCTGTTAATAAAAGATGGGAAAATTGTTAGTTATTGCTAGCACCAGAAGTTATAAATGACAGTGCTTTGCACTTGCCCCCATCGGATGTCCATGGACCCCACTGCTGACACCTAGTCATCACCATGTGTGGTGGATATCACAGGAGACCCATGACTGTAGGAGAAGGGGTGATCACATCTTTTCTTAGGGAGTTTAAGGCCTATCTGCTCCCCATACACCAGGAGAAAGCAGGTGGTTATGAATGAGAAGTATCCTTGTGGATTCTCTAACTTTTCTAACTTCTGGATGTACTGAGTCCTGGAAATCTCCTTTCAAGAATTGTGGATGTGAACAGTTAAGAGCACAAAACTCAATTGACTGTTGGACTTTGGGTATGTGATTGTGTAGGGAACATCCAGATAAGGTCCTCTCATTACCTGCCCAACCACGAACTCTGACAGGAGTCCATGTATACATTGACCTCCATGTGACCCACACTCTGAGCAAGATGACAGACACTGTGTCAGGGCACAGGGCAGGCTACACCTCTGATGGTGACCTTGAGGCATCACACTGCTAGCACTGTGGACACATCCTATAAATAAGTGTTGCTAAATTGTGGCCTTATAAATAGAATATATACTATAAAGCATGGAAGTTTTAAGTACTTTTGATTCAAGAATTGAAAAAACATACTTTTAGACTTATTATTTAATGGTACTACACTTAGGTTTTTCATCTCTACTGGATTCTCTAATATAACTTACAGCTTCCTCTATAACCCTAAGGCATAGACAGCTACTTTCTTACTTCTAAGAGAAGAGGGACAGCATGAACATTTTTTTACTTTAAAAATCATGAATAAGTATTTTTTCTACTTAAATTGTCAGAAACATTCTGGAAATTAAGCACTGTTTAACACCGTAAACCCTTTCAGAAAGTCCTGCGACAAACAATGTATGCCAAACTTACTAAAACAATATGAAATCATGCAACAACAATAATACCTTTTTGAAATATTTTTCCTTTGTTTATGGAGAGAGAGAGAGAGAGAGAGAGAGAGAGAGAGAGAGAGAGAGAGAGAGAGAGAGAGAGAGAGAGAGAATGAGCCAGTCAGAGTCTCAAGCTGCTGTAGATCATTACTCCAGATGCATGCACCATTTTGTGCCTCTGGCTTTATGTATGTACTGGTGTGTGGTCAATGGAAGCCTAGCCACTGAACAATCTCTCCAGCATTTTATTTAAAAAGTTATTATAATTGCCATGAAGTATTATTTCATGATTTACTAACACAGTCCCCATTTTTTTCTTATCAAGGAATTTTTGGAACATGGAAAGTTTCAGCTCAAAGATACTTGTAATGAAGGAGTATTATTTTTTAACATTTTCCTTAACTCTGATGCTTCCACATTTGTCTTGTATATCCCACATACTGAAAGCCACCTATTTAATTATAGTAAACTTTAAGAAGACATCAAACAACACCAAGAAACCCTGCTAGATCCAGAATTGTAACCAACTCCCAGATGGTAGCATGTGTAGCATTGGAAGGTGTTGCATGAGCTTCCAGGGGAAACTGGTCAATGATGTCTGGAGAAAGGAGAGACCACTGATATACAATATAGATAGTTGTCACAAGAATGCTGAACACACAGCTGTATGGAAGAGACCAGCAAGTCAAGAAATGCTCATCTGTGCAATAGTGGAACTAAACTGAGGAGGGTAATCAATGGCTTACTGATTGGCTAGGAGTTCTACTTAGTGACAAGGATCCCTTAACTGGACCTGGGATCTATGGCATAAGATCTCAGGCTCCTAGGGGAAATTCCCACTACCAGAGAGCTACAGAGAGGCTACATCCTTTAGAATCTTGCCAAAATAGCAATGTTGTCTCATTTAACCTATATTGATCTCACTCTCCAATGGAGATTCTGTTTGTATTTTTTTCAGAAGGCATTGACCAAGCCTAGGGCAACTCAATTTCGCCAACAAGTCATTGGATGATGGCTGATATCCTGGCAGGAGACAAACTACACCTGGCCTTCACACAGGGGCTAAATGAAACCTACAAGAGAGTGACAAGACAAACAGGAGAACAATCACCACAGCAAGTGTGATAACCCAAGAAAGGTCAATGTAGACACACAACAAAATGATACCCAACACAACTCAGTGCAAAGATCCAGAGATATTTAAGATCTGAACAATAAAGCAGAATCAAAAGTCACCCACTATGACTCAGGGAACTGAGTGGAAGAGGGGGGTGGAATGACTATAAGAGCCATGGTGGGGGAGAATATCCAGAGACATTGCCCCCCTCAGCAACAATACACAAGGGGAAAGGAAAAAAGAAAGAAAAACTTGCTACCTCTGGTGCAATTCATACCCTCTATCCTATGGACAGATCCAGTATGTGCACTGAGGAAGTACCCCAGTGGGTAGGGGACAGAGAGGAGGAAAACAGGGACACATTCACAAGATTTGCTCATACAATGTATATAATTATTCATAATAAAGATTTAAAAAAAATTAAAAAAGAAGCAAATTTCAGATTTACTATTTCCACTTTGAACTTTTTGGAAAGGATTTCTTAGAAGAAATTATCAAGGTATGCATATTTGATTTTGGATTTGTAATGTACGATACCTGAATTATCAGAATCTATGCTCTTTATCATGTATAACTTATCAGAGCTAAGAGCTATGAAATTAGAATACTTATAATTTCTACTCCAATTAAATTTTTTAAAAATATTATTTGTATCCTTGAAAATTATAATCAATCTTAAATCCAATATATACTACTTTAATAGTTATTAATAATGAGATCATTAGAAAAATATTTTATTGATATAACCAAAGAAACAATATTGTATATTTGAGCATTTATTCGTAGTTCTCCATTCATTGTTTTATTATTGAACACAAAATGACTGAGACCAAGATATTTGGGTTACAGATTACTTAAGTGAAAACAAACATTCATCTACAATAAATAAATAAATAAATAAACCATAACTGCAGAGAAAATTCTGATAGTATAGTCCAAATGAAAGAAGACCTGAGCAATAGGAACAAAGAAAAAGGAGAGTTTCAGATCAAATGTAAGGAATGGAAATTACCTAGAATCTGTGAAGCAGAATTTAATGTGGATTAACATAAATAATGGAATATTAAAATCTAGACTAGTGAGGTTCAGAAAGTTATCTTGACTTGTGTTTAGAAAAAATAAATTTTTATTCAAAATGGAAATAAGAAAATGATCTTGGTAAGAACACAATACAAAATTATACACAACAGTTTACAAAGTGAAAATAAAATCCATTTAATAAGGCAGACACAGAGGTCCCTGCAAATGCATAGTGCACAGTGACCACAGACTGGTGTGACTGCGCAGTGCCTCCCTACAGAAGGAGCAGCCACCATCCAGCATGAAGGGCTGGGTGTTCAGCTGCTGTCTGGTCCTAGTCTTCATCCTCCTCCTCCTTCTAGTCCTCCTACTTGTACTCCTCCTCTTCTTCCACGACCTCATCCTCATCCTCCTCGTCTTCCTCCTCCTACTACTCTTTGAACTCTTCCCTCCTCCTCCTATAGTCCTCCTCCAGGTCCTCCTTCTTGTCCTCGTCATCTTCTCATCCTCCTTCTCATCATCTTCCTCCTCGTCATCCTCCTCCCCCTCCTTCTCTTCCTCCTAGTCATCCTTGTTTTCCATTTCCTCCTCCTCTTCCTCTTCCTCCTCCTCCTCCTAATCCTTGTCCTTGTCCTCCTCCTTGTTCTCCTCCCTGTTCTCTTACTTGTCTTCCTTCTCCTCATCCTCCTCCTTGTCATCGTCATCCTCCTCCTCTTACTCCTCCTCCTCATTCTCATCCTTGTCCTACTCTTCCTCCTCCTCTTCCTCCTCCTAGTTCTGGTCATAGTCCTCCTTGTCCTCCTCCTCGCTCTGAGACATAGAATTCCTGCGGAGTCCACGTGGGCTTCTTCTCCAGGCAGTACTACATCCCTGGCAGCTTCTATGTGCCATTGCCTTGACCCTGACCCCTGGAGCACGGCGGCTGCTTCCTTTGGAAGGAGCCAGGCCAAGATGTGTGGCCTCTGTGCGGCAGGTGCATTGCACCAGTTTAGGACTTCCAATTACCTCTAAAGCCACGCTAGCCAGTGTAGCCCAGGTGTTCACTGTGACAAAGTTTGACAAACAAGAAAAAGTCACTTCCTTTGAAAGGAAGAAAACTGAATTGTTCCAAGAGTTTGGACTCCAGGTCAGAGATTTGAGGTTTCAGCATGATATGAACATCACGACCAGAAACAACAGGATTATCATGAGGATGGAGTATTTGAAGGTTGTGATAATGCCAGAGTGCCTCCTGATACCAGATTATCATAATCTCAATTTGGAGCAGTGGTTGTTGGGAAGCACCCATCCCAGCTGCCTGGAGAGGGTCATGTGGTCACATACCCACTACTGTTTGAGTTCAGAAGGTTGAAGTACTCCTGAAGTACTGGATCAGCAACTTTCAGGGCAAATTTAGTGTCCTGCAGCCACTGATCCTCGTGACTGAGGAAGGCACTGAGGTAGACAGAAGCAAACTGTACATCCTCCTACCACATGGCAAAAGCCTGTGTGAGCAAGAAACACATATTAAGATTTTCAAGGAGTCCGTGCTGGAGCTCTTGGATGAGGAGTAGATGCTTCAAGAACTCTGCCAAACCAAATGGAGTGACCTACAAGTCTTTGAGAAGAACAGCAGTGGGATCCACCACATAGAAGAGATGGAGCTGCTGCTGGAGAACTAGACCCAGTTTGCGGAGTACCAGGCCAATGTGGCCCGTGTTCTCATTCCTTGAAAGAAAGCTTGAAGCACCTATGCCTTCTCTGATGGCCTCTTTACAGAAAAAAAAGACTCTTTTGACAGAGAGAAGTATGGAGCTGAGAAATAGCCTGAGGTCAGATGACCTGGGATCAAGCAAGACTGTATTGACCAGTCCCTAGTAACAGCCACAGGGAGAAAGGGTCTTTTTACAGGTCTGATAGACATCTGCTTCCTTTCCTGGAGTCGTTTACTCAAGAAGCAGCTGATACTTACATACATATGGTACCCATATGATGGTGGCCACCATACTAGAACTTGACTGCAATTACAGAATTCTGAATCAAGAAGCTAGGCACTTTCTTTAGAAAGGCAAAAATTCCGTTTCCTATGTACCTTGAATACTGATTTTATTGACATGAGATGTAAGGAGAGATTAATATAAGAATACACTGCTGCATAGATTTTATTGTACATATGAAAAACGGTGCAGTTTCATGATGAAGGAAACCTGGGGACACAACCCAGCCATCGTTACTGGGATCAGGTGCTGCAGTTTCTCATACAGGGAATTCAGTTTGTGTGATTTTCCCAACTCAGGTGACCAGAAAGCTAGTGCAACTTATCAACCTTAAAACAAACTCAGGGTTAAACTCTGAAAGTCTGTGCCCTTAAATTAGTCCTTGATATAAACTCACTTTCTTGCATTTGACCTCTTTTATGTATAAAGTAAATAAGAAAATGTAATTTAATATAAAAATCCCTTTGACAAGAGATAATGCAAATGATTGCCCACAAATTGTACAATCAAAAACAACCTACATCCCAATCTGAAAGTGGTTAAGGTAATGATAGAAGATATTAGGTACCACAAAATAGGACTATAAGGGTAGTGAGGCAACATAAGATCACAGAGAGATGGGGTAGAGAAGGTGTGTTAACCAACACTATGTATTCTATTATTAATGATTAAAATTAATAAATAAAAGTAAAAATTGGTTTTTTTTTTTGGTTCTTGGTAAAAAGGAAGATTTGGTAAAAAAGCAAACACACAGATATATGAACTAAAAAATACAGAAGATAAAATAATCATAGAAGCTGATAATCATGGCTCACACAAGTAATCCTAGCCCTAGGGAATCTAAATCAGGATGATGGTCACAAAGTCAGTCAGTGTGGCAGTTGTCTCATTGCAAAAAAAGTAGTTTAAAGGAGGAATAATTTATGTAAGATTACAGTTGCAAAGGGTGGAGTCCATCATAGTGGGGAAGGCATGGGGGCAGGAGATGGAAGCTGAGCTGGCCACATTCAGGCAACAGTGAGGAAATGGAGAGCGATGAATGCTGCTGCCCAGTCCACTTTCTCATTTTTATAGAATCTGGGATCCCAGCCCATGGAATAGTGCCACACACAGTTAACATGGATCTTCTCACCTTAATTAACTTGGAGATAATCCCTCACAGGCATGTCATTCCTTATTAAGAAAGGATATGGTGAAACACTTATTACTCAGTGTTATGTGGCTTATATATTTTAAAGGGAAAATAGAGTGTCACTTATTACCAACAGCATCACTACTATAATAATTGCTCTGATTTGCTTCAGGGAAATAATTTATTGTGAAAGGAATATTATTTCCTAAGTAAGATTAAAAAATCTCAGCTCCACATATTTGAATCTATTGTCTGATATAATGTATACATAAAATTGTTCTAAATAATTGAAGAAATTTTAATAATGAAAAAGACAATTTTATGGAAATTATTTGTCTTACACCCATGGCTGGGGTAGAATGGGAGTGTCTACATTTTTTCTTAGATTATTATTACTAAGAAATGTCCTATCTCCTTTCTATCCCCCAAAGAAAAATAAATAAGTTTCATACTTTTGTCATTTTTATTTTTAAAAAATATTTTATTTATTCATTTTCAAGGAGAGAGAGAGAGAGAGAGAGAGAGAGAGAGAGAGAGAGAGAGAGAGAGAGAGAGAGAGAGAGGGCACCAGGGCCACCACCTTGTGGGTCTGGCTTATGTGGGTCCTGGGGAATTGAACCAGGGGCCTTAGGCACTGGAGGCGAATGCCTTAACCGCTCAGCCATCTCTCCAGCCCTTTTTGTCATTTTTATAGAAACGTTTGTTAGCTTTCTTTTCCCATGGTGCTGGAGATCAACCCAGGGCCTCATGACATGCTTGACAAGTGCTTGTACCACTGATCTATATCCTTAGCCCATGTTGTTTTCTTACATAAGTGATTTAGAAGTTTAATTTTGAAATCTTAGAACTCATATATATCTCTTCCTACCTGTGCCATTTTTGCTGGGAGCTGTTGTCCAGATATCAGAAAATATATGTCCTTCTGTGATCTTACTATTTAGGAAAGTTTTTGTCAAGGATATATTTAGAGATTGACATTTTCGCTTTGTTGACCTTGCCGAAGTATATAATAGATTATCTTGATTATTGCCCATTTTTTGTCTTTGGAGTGTATCTTTTGTGTTTTTGAATGCATTTATTTTATAGGTGTGATTTTTATCATTGACTTTAAATAAAGAGGCAAAAATAAATAAAAAAAAAACAAATCCTGGTGAAAATTGGAAGAAAAATATTTTTTACACACAGTTGTGGGAATGTAAAACTAGTACAACTATCACGGAGAATAAAATGACAGCTTGCCAAAAAAGTAAAGTGGTTCCATCATATTATCCAGCTACTGGTTTAGATCATGGGCAATTAAGTAAGCAGGCCAAAGAGACCCCTGCTTAATGATGTTTAATGGAGCACTGTTCAAAAGTAAGATATGTAGCCAACCTACATGCCCATGACTGGATGATCAAAGTATGGCATATATCTACCTACATGTATTTATCTATATCTAAGTCTATCTGTATACCTATATATGTGTTATTAAGTATAAGGAAGGAAATCTAGCCATAAATGAGTTATTATATCACTTTTCATATATATATATATATAAATGGAATTGGAAGATGTTATGTTAAGTAAAATAATCTATACATAAAAATATAAATAATATATTTTAGATCTTATATGTTGTGGTTACAAAACATTGACATGAGTATAGAAAGACGACCAATAGAGGTATGTAGTGGTGTGTGTGCACCAGAGGTGGACGTGAGGATGGATGAAAGGATGTTGTATTTTATTAGTGCACACTGTGTGAATATATCAAAATATCACACTGAATCCCATTAGTATGGAAAATTAAAACATGGGAATGAAAAATAAAATTATAAAAGTAATACAAATGAAGGATTTTCATAAGGAGCAATACATGCAAATATCTCCCCTTTCCCAAGCAAAAAATTTAAATCTGCCATGCAACAAAATTTCCACAATACTAAAGAAAACATCCAAAATTCCATATTGAAGGTTCTTGCTAAATGCTTGGAGAAAAATAATAAAAAAGTAGTCAAAATTGTTACATAATTTATCTATTGGATTATTAAAAATTATAAAAATTTGAAATAAAAATTCCAAGTTTGCTTCTAAGGGAAACAAAATTTTATCAGTTTTTCTGACAATAATATAACATATTAGAAGGCAATGAGAGTACTTATTTATTTTAAATTAGATATAATGGTGATATTTTGAACATGGAATAATTCAGCAAATAAGTTTACCATGACAATTCCCCTATGGATATACTCAGAGTAAAATTCATATACCTCAAATAACTAGAAATATTGACCTGAAGTGTGACATTGTTTGTACTTTAATACTGTCTATACTTAAAATATATGTTAAAGCCATTCGGTGATGAATTAATATGTTATGACTATATATTCTTAAAATACAGATGAGTTCAACTTTGATAAACAGATAAAAAAGGAGACAGTAAATGAATGATGTGCTTGTTTAGAGCATACAAGTGTTAAATAAAAGAAAATTCAAATTAGGCTGGGGAGATTTCTCAATGGTTAAGGCACTTGCCTCCAGTGCCTAAGGCCCTGGGTTCAATTCCCCAGTACCCACATAAACCAGACACACAAGGTGGTGGCTCTCTCTCTCTCTCTCTCTCTCTCTCTCTCTCTCTCTGCTTGAAAATTAATAAATAAAATATTTTAAAAATTCAAATTATTGCTAACTTCATAAACAAGTGATAAAAAGTAGATCTTAATAGCTGAAAGTAAGTATACAGTTTGGAAACAGTACATAATGTCAAATAAAAAGATTGTATGCTAAGGAGACTAGATACATATGCTAATATTTAGGCAATAATTCTTACAAAAAGCCAAGACATCTTAAGTTTTGAGAGAGAGTGAGAACATGTGCAAATGAATACACAATCACATCTGTAGGACCCAGCCTGGCTGTATATCTGAGAGCTAAGTTTTAATATGCATTCTGATGAGAGCCCAGAGCATGGTAGCTCATGCCTTTGTTCCTAGCATACCTGTGCACCCCAGGAGGCAGGGGGGATGGCTGACAGCCCTAAATCCTGTTTACAAGTGCTAATAGGTTTTACTCCTGCTGGCTGAGTTTCCGTACCTGTGTTCCTGTTTACTGAGCCCCCTTTGTGTAAGAGATAAGACAATGCAACCCATCCCTAGATTGTATATAAGGTTGGATGCTAAAATAAAGTTTTGAGATCTGCTTGGACACTTCTCCTGGCTGAGTGTGATTGTCCAGCTGCCGCCACGCTCACCTTTCCTCGATGGAGCCAGGTCTCCTGCTGGCCAGGGAGACAGGCTCATTTAGCAGGGGGGGAGGGACCCGTGCGGTAACCTGGAGAAGTACCCGACACACAACAGCTGAAATATTAATAAGTGTATATGTACTTGGTTTAACACACACATTCACACAGGCATGTTTTTATAGTGCTCAACATCACCAAATTTAACAAAATCCAATACATAAGAGACAAAGTCAAAACGAATGCAAAAAATAGAGAACTGTAATATAGGCGAAAACAAATATAGTGCTCATGAGAATTTCCATTCAGCAATTTGGCCTTTGTATAAGATAAGAAAACCTAAAACATTTGTAAAGAAACCTATTAAAACAATGAAATACATCCCAATGTATTTAACATTGTCAATATGTATTCCAAAAACTTCTTTTGAAATGAGAATTTACATGTGATTTCCAAGTTTACATTTCTTAAAATTCAGAGATAACAATGTTATTGCAATATACTTCTATCACTAATGCATTCTAGAGTGTCTTTTTAATGATAATTAAAAGGACTATGTACTATTTATTTAAATTCAGTACCATTCTAAAGAAACCTTTTAGTATGATTACAGCAACCATTCATACTGATAACACAATAAATAATTACAGAACTTACATTGAGATAGGATTTTAAAAGACAACTAAGCAAGCCTTTAATCCCAGTGTTCATGAGGCAGAGGTAGGAGGATTGCAGTGAGTTTTAGACTACCTGAGACTACACAGTGAATTCTGTCAGCCTGGCCTAGAACAAAACCCTACCTCAAGAAACTTAAAATAAGACAAATAGAAATTTAAAATATTATGCAAATTAACAAGGTAATATTTAATAAGCTAATTTTAAATGTATTCCTTCGCAAATATATTTCCCTGCCTAATGTGTATTAAACAAATTACAAACACATCAGTAAAATTCAAGCCTAGTGAGAATCAAACTTAAAATGCTTCTTTCTTAGTCTTAGTTCTATTAAATCTTTCAGCAGAATATTTTAAGGCTTAAGAATTTTAAGAATATATCTCCATATACCTATTTGTTTTAAATGAGTTGATATAATTTACTCAAATCTCCTTCTATCAGACAAATGTTACATTTGCAATATAATTATTTCAGAGTGTTTTAAAATCTTCAAAATGTCCATAGTGGTGCTCTGTTTTGTAACATTTCAATGCTTTTTTTTTTTTGTCCTTTAGAACACTCATTAATGCTTGGATTTTCCTATATCCTGAAATTCTTTTCCTCTAGCTGTTGCCTATAACATTACTATGTCCTATGGGATCTTTCTGGCTTAATGATAAATTCATGTGTTCAAACTAAAATAAGTTCTCTGAAAAGTTTTCTGTGTCTCACTAGTACTTTTCAGCAAATGGCACTGTTATTTAGGCTAAACAATCTATCACCAGGGCAAAGTGAATATTCTTACAAGATCTTTTTTTCTAAAATAATGGGGTGTCTGTGTATAAAATTAACTGATCTTTTGCTAAAAAGGGAGAATAAGCTGAATAAATTCCCCCATGAAGATTGAGATACTGAAATAATGAAAACAGCTAAATTATCAAAATATACTCAAATTAACTCAAATGTTCAAATGGCATTTAACATATTCGTATTTTGCTAAATTCACCATAATATTTTAATTTAATGAACTCCTGATATAATGCATTGGCTAAAAATCAAATATTTTTTATTTTACCACAAATCTCAGATGATGAGAAAATTGAGTTTCCATATTTCATATGGCCCAATATCTTTCAGTTACCTAGATTTTGTGAGAGAATAACAGAAACAAGAATTCTATGGGGGTAGGAGTGAGAAGTGTACTATAGGGATTTTGATACTAAACCAATCACTTATTAGACAAATAAAATTTGGTTTTTGTATTTTTCAGCTTTATTTATAAAATGTGAATAATGGACTGAAAATTGTAGTGTTGAGGATAATGGATAGTATACATAATTGATATTTATATTTATATTCAATTAAACAAGGGCAAAGATACAAAACCAGTTAATGGAGTATGATGAATATTCTGGGGTGGATAGATAGCCTAGTAGTGCTTCCCTAACATGTTAATGGCCTTGGATTCAATCTGTAAAGCCTCAAAACAAAATATATGAAACAAGATATGGAAAGAAAAAAATGTTTTTTTACACATACTTCAACATCTACCTGGTAACTATGCATTGACTATAGATTCCCCTTTAGTATCTGGCAGCTGAATCCAGCTCCACATTTGTCAACTTGTCATACCAATTCTTGTTCTCAGTAAGGAAGAATTATTCATAGCTATAGAATCCAAGTTTGTTTGCATGGGTTAAGCTTGATGGAATTGTATCGAGAACTTTGAACTAATTTTTTAAAGTATTATTTAGACAAGACTATCTTGGGTCTCCACCATTGCTCCATTGTTCACATCTTGACCATCCAGGTAATTTACATATTTTACTTAAACAGTCAATAGATAGTGCTTTACATTTATTGACCAGCACACAAGTTAAAATAAACAATTCTCTCAAATTAATGTTTAGTTATCACTCACTGAGATTTATTTTTGTAGGAAGAATCTAGAGAAGTATGTATTATGCTACTTAGTGTATCACATTTCACTCAAGCAGATGCATGTAAAAGTTGATCCTCAGGTGATTCTGGTAAAACTTTGAACTAAAAACTTATAAGAATATTTGAGAATGCAAAACAAGCCAGAGGCTGCCATAATCTAAGTTACATAAGTACAAAATCAGGAGTCTTGCTACTTGGGGGTGGAAAATTGTGAAGATTATATAGATCAATAAGTGAAATCAATTTTGTAATTGTTTAGCTCATAGAAATCTGTAGTATCTATTACTTTGGATATTTTCATGAATGTCAGAATAAAGCATCAACCTGTGAGCAAAAATTACCAATTTGTCTACTGACTACATAAGGTTTTCATACATTAATGTTCAGATTCAATTAATAGACACATGGCAATGCATGGATCTTTGGCTTTATTTCCTCGGATCTCTGGGTCAGTCTTCAGCATACTACTGATCCTAACAGATGAGTAGAGGAATAGAAATTTTCAAAATGTCGTTACATAAGTAGTGGTCCTTTCCATTTTGGGACTTTGATGGGATTTGTGTTTTGGTTCAGCAGCCATAAGAATCTTATTAAGAAAAAAAATCTCTACCTTACATGTATTATTTCCAAAATTCTCTTGTCAGTGGCAAAAGGCCCATTTACATGGAAAATTTTTCAGCAGAATGGAAAATAAGACCACTGATTTTTTTAAGTAAATTTTTCTGAAGCTAATACCTGACTTATTTTTCTAATAAAATTCACAAAGGGAATATTCTATTAGTTTCAAATAGAAAAATAAACAATACTGATATTCTGTGGAACATAAATTTCAGTGTAAAGTAGGGATTCTAAAAGTATGGTGCAAGGACTGCAGAACATTCTCAAAACCTTCCCAGGGTATCATTTGTCCTACTAAGTCTCATCATTTCACAAGTATTACAGTGAAATTGTTCAGAGTTTCTAGAAATATAACGAGACATTGATGTCTATATGGAATACACTATCCTATACTAAGGCAGATATTAAAAAAGTAAGTGTGGGAAATAATGTCACACCAAATTTTTATTATAAAATATTTAGTTTTATAAATTATTAAATCAGTATATAATGATATTTTTCCTCATATTTTGAAATTACTAAATATATGTCTTATATTATTTTCAGTTGCAATTACTAATATTGTAAATATAACTATGCTTAATTCACCTAAAAATAAGCTTTTTGTGATCCTTCATAACTTTTAAATATGTGAATCAGATAAATGAGCTTGTAGCCTCCTATTTCAACACATGGCTGTTTCTACTTTTTTAAAAAATAGCTAGAAAAAAATCTGGCCTAACAAGTAACAGTTAAAGGATTTTCACTTTCTTTTAAAGAAATGAAAGACCTAATTCCACTGTTTTCAGGATGTGTCATAGAGGATCTAGTTCAAAGTGATTGTAGTTTTGATAGCAATTTCAATTAGCAGGATCACTTTTGGCAATTTCTGATGTGGGATGGACTACTGAGGAATAGCACCAGGACAAAAAGAAAAGGAACACTTTTATCAGAGAAAAAGTGTGATAAATTTATCACCCTTACCCTTTTTGTAGCATACCCCACATTTTCTGTAAATAAAGTCCTTTAACCTTTTCTTAATTCTAAACATAGTGCTTAAAAATAAAATAACTTTGACTCAAAATAATTTTTCTGAATATGTTCTTGCTTTAAGAGTATTATCATATCATTAAATGAAAACTACATAGCAGTTTTCCAGAAGCAATTCATAGAATTATGATTGTTTCTACCTTTTGCCACCATGCTTAAGAAGACAACTGAATTTTATTCTGAAATTGCTGGCTTAGATCAGACTATTTCTGAGAAAAACTTGCAAATAAAGTTAAATTGTATGGTGGCTTATCAATCCTTTTCCACAAGCTATTAGAAGACGATAACCTTTAGCATTTTCATTTATACAGAGAAAATTTAAAGGTCTGTCTCAAAAGGTGAAAGGCTGTTTCATTAAGCTATTGCTGACAGAGAAAGGAGACTCTTTTAGTGAGAGTTCAGCCCATAAATAATATTGTCCTACAAGTAAACAGCAGTAATTGTGCACCCCGACTAAAAGGAAGCAGGACAAACCTACTAAATACTGAGTAACAGTGGTACTAACATATATACATGCATGCATGCATGCATGCATACATACATACATACATACATACATGCAATATCTTCATTTCAATAATTTGTTTTTCTTTTATCTGCTAGGATTCCTACATGATGTCAATTGTTGACATATGTATGAGTTTTTAAATGTTTGAAAAGTGAAATCCTTCTTTTGTGTTGTTTTCTTTGGTGTACCTGTTGAGTTTATTATGATAAAGTAGAAAGTAAAATGAGAGTAATATTTACATATCTAAAATTTTATGTATCTAAAAACAAAGCACATGGGAAATCAAGCAGGAAAATTCCCATACATAAAGCTTACCAACAGACTCCAGGAAACTGACCAGGTGAGTGAAGGCTAATAAAAAGAGTTACACACTCATGCCAGGTCCATTTATGGATTAGATATCCAATTGGGATTAGCCTACTCATCAAACTCAGGTGTATAAGGGAAAGACCTGATTGGTTGGTGCACTGTAGTGGCTTACTCAGGAGGAGCCAGCCTACCCATTGTGCTAAGTTTGAAGAAGCAGGAAGGTGCTATTGTTGAGAAATTGTTTACAGCCATCTTCGGTGAGACTGGCTCAAATGCAGGCTCTAGTCCTCCCAGGGTAGGCAAAAATCACATCTCCTTGGGCCTCTGACCATAGCTGACTCTCTATGACACTAATATCATTCCTACTCCTCCTTCATTAGCTGTAAATTTCTAGGTTAATGGGTATATAAGTGGAATGAATGGCTGTGGAGACCAGTAAAATAGAAAATGACCCCTGAGTTTGGAGGGAGGTTATGGAGGAAGATAGTAGAGTACATGATACAAGAAAGTAGATAGAGAGGAGTAACAGTGGGAGGAAAAGGTTTAAGCTGGGACAGAGATGGGGATGAGAGAGGTGTGGGGGTGGTGGAAAGATAAACCCAAATCAAGATTATATGAGGGGCTGGAGAGATAAATCAGTGGGTAAGGCTCTTTCCTGCAAAGCCTACTGACTGGGGTTTGATTTTCCACTACTCATGTAAAGCCAGATGCACAGAGTAGCCCATGCATCTGGAGTTTACTGGCAGTGGCTGGAGGCCCTGGCATGCTAATTCTCTCTGAATTTCTTCTTTCTATCTCTCTCTATGCTTGCAAATGAATAAATATTTTTTTCAAAAATAATATATGAATAAGTTATATGGAAATCTACTATTTGGTAAGCAAGTTAAAATGCAAAGTAAAAAAAAGAGAGAAGTTGTTTAATCATAGTCTTCTTAGATGGGTGAATAAAACTATTCCAAGAAACCATAGATTAACTAGAAATTCTATTGTCAGTAATGAGATGCTTTCCAATGAGTTGTTGGCCAATGGAACTCCAGAGGCTCCTAAAGCAATATAGGCATTTTAATTTTTCTCCATTTCCCCACAAGAGACCTATCACCACAGCAATTCAGATAACCCAGGATAGGTCAATGATACAGATGCCAATGATACCCAACACAACACAAAGCACAAGTCCATAGACACTTAAGATATCAACAATAAATCAGACTTAAAACTCACCCACCATGACTCAGGGAACTGAGCAGAAGAAGGGGTGGAAAGATTGTAAAAGCCATGGTGGGGGAGAATATCCAGAGACATTGACCCCCTCAGCAACACCCACAAACAATACATGATACACAAATACGTCCTATTTTAGACTTATATCCAGGAGGAAGGTTTTAATGGTACCAAATCATTTTGGATTTAGTTTTGTGAGTATGTTCCCTCTTTCTCTCTTTCCCCTACCCCCAAACACTTCCATCCCTATTATCTGTCTTCTGAGTTGCCTGTCAGGTATGTCTACAACTCAAGCTGTTCCAGGTTAGGAACCACAGATGAGGAAGAACATTCAGCACTTGCATCCTTTTTCCTAAAGATTTCATTATATCATTTTTTCCTTACTACTGAGTAGAATTCCATGTGTATATTTACTACATCTTTATTATCCATTTGTCAAATGATGGGCAATGGAGTTGATTCTAGTTCATAGATATTGTTGATTGAGCAGCTATAAAATGGTTGAGCAAATATCTCTGCAGTGAATAGTGGAGCCTTTATGGTAGATGGACAGAAGAATAACTGGGTCATTTGGTAGTTCTATTTTCATATTGACTCCATATTTTCATATGGAGTCTCCATATTGATTTCCATAGTGGTTGTACAAATTTTCTATCCTACCATTGGTGAATGATGGTTCCTCTTCCCCACATCCTCCTCAACATTTATTTTTATCATGAATTTTAATTTTTTTTAATGATTGCCATCCTCTCTGGAGAAATGTGAAATATCACTGTTGCTTTAACTTGTGTTTCACTGATGGTTAAGGATGTTGAACATTTTCTTAGGTATTAGCTATTTGTATTTCTTTCTTTGAGAATGTTCTATTTAGTTCTCTGCCCCATTTTTGAGTAGATTTGATTGTTGGATTATTTATTGCTTAGTTTTTTGAGTTCGTTGTAGATTCCAGATATTAGTCCTTTGTCAGTGGTATAACTGGCGAAGATTTTCTCCCATTTTGTGGGTAGTCTGTTGAATATGGTAAAACTTGTTAAAAAATAGGAAGTATCTGGTTGAATGGCCAAGCAGGGGTAAAAGGAGTTTCATAAGGATAATGATTTCAGTGAATGCCAAAGATAAATTGTCTTGGCAATGGGATCAATGCAGATCTGTAGCCAAAGTAAATGGGGATGCCATTATATAAAGCAACTCTTACTATGGCCAAACCTAGCTTATAATTGGTAGGAAACAAATTGAAATGAAATGAATGTATTTCTATTCTAATTATTTTCAGAAGGGAAGAAAACTCATGTGAAGAAAAAGTTAGCTTGATATTTAAATTTTATACCAGGTATGGCAAATCAAATCTTTCAATCTGAAGTAGGAGACTTGGAGAAATGAAATATTAATAAAGCATGCACTACTCTGTCCTAACAAATGAATGAGGAAGGAAGAGCATAGAATGCAATGGTCAGATGATTGGGCAAATTAACTAAGACAATCCACTCGAGTGCTCTGAAGATATAAAAGGGAACAAGGAAGCTCTTTGTGTATGTCTATGTGATTATAGTTAGGCTTTATGGTTATATTAATAAATAACCCAGGTACAAATATTAGGAGTTCATGAAAAATCTGGGTTGTGTAGTAAGAGTCTGTCTCAAAAAATATCCCTCAAATTCCAAGGAAAATATGTATAGTACTGTTCAATACAAAAACATGAAAATTACCTTATGTAATAAAAATACAAAGAAATTATATGGAAAGAAATTATTGTTCCTTGATAGACCTTGATTTTTATGTTCACAATTTGAAGCATGTGTATATTTTAACCAGTGATGTAATACAACTAAAGGAAAGGCCATACTGAAATATCAAAGATTATGGGAAATCAACTGTCAAATTCCACGAATTGGTGCATTAACTACATGAAGAGAAATCATTTTAAATGGCTTCACAGTACAATGATATAACCATAGCTGGGGTATGTAGTCTTGGAACAAGCATTACAGAATACCCTACACACTCAAAAAAAAATCAAAAGTAACAGGTTTGATGCAGAAAATATATGTCAACTAGGCATTCTTGTCATATTGGAAAGTAAGGGAGATTTCAAATTTTACTGAGGGCATATGATAGTGTCTAGGTAGCCAGTTCATGCCATAATAAAATAAGATTGTGGTGGATTGGAACATTCAAAGTATGCTTATATTAGGAAACCTATTATGACATTCAACAGAAATAAAATTCATAGGTATTTTTTGGAGGAGGGTAGGTAATTAAAGCCATTATATTGAAACTGGTAAAAGGAGGAACTCAACTATGTTTCCTACTTCTTTAATGAACTGATAATTAGGGGAAAAACAGATGATAAGATACTCGGGTGGTTAAGCATATTTCATAAGCTTTAAGAAGATATGCAGGGCCAAAAGTGTCACTCTAGAGTTTATTGCCGGAATAGGGTATAGCCTATCAGAAAGTTCAAGTAAGTATATAGATTGAATCAACACCCTTTCTAAAAAAATTATTGGAAGAAACTCAATGTATCATTGATATTGAAGTTATCATGTAAAAAAGGCCGAAACTTATCTAGCTTGTGTCCATCTAACTACTGGCTTTTAGAAAACACAGAAAGCAACATAAATTTTAAACAAACTTTAAGAGATAACCAAATAGAACTTGTAGAAAACTTTGATGAAAATGATTCATTTTCTTTAACAAAAAATAACCCCCCAAACCACAGGTTGATCCAGCATCTCCACGGAGGAAGATGCCCAGTGTGTTGGGGACAGGGAGGACAGAAATGGGGTAGCAACACAATATTTGTCCATACAATGCATCTAAATTTGAATAGTATATATATATACTATTCAAACAAACATTGAGTGGTTCTATAATTGTCTTAGAAAATAATTTTATTTTATTAATATTAAGAGATATAATTTGCTAATCAAATTGAAAATGATTTATCTCTTACACATACTATTTTAGAGTATTTATATTAAATTTGACAATAAATATTTCATTAATATTTCTTAAATGTTGATATGTGAGAAAAATAATGGAAAAAATTTAAATATGCTATACTGCTGGTCACAATTTCATCTGTTTGGTATTAATTCAATGCTTACTTCTTAGCTTCCATATAGCTCATCATTCGGATTGAGATTGGCAAGACTGACACATTTTTAAATCATTTTAAATCATTTATTTCTTTTTATATTCAGAGAAGATTTATGCAGTATCTTTAACTGGCAATGACAATAAAAAGACATTTTAGAAATGATAGTTACCATAATGTATAACTTGAGAAATTCCTCTTAAAATGTTTAGTTTTTCAAGTGGAGAAAATATTTTTTTTGCCTAAATTGAGCATTGACTATGAACTGAGTTACTACTACTCATGTGAAAATATGCTTTGTCTTCCTATAAAATAAATCATTTTTATATGAAAGAAACATTTCTTCTAACTAAAAATATTCATATATCTCTTCTATGTGAGGCAGCACTGCATACACATGGTCATGATTTTATGCACAGTTTTCACATAAAAGATATAGATTCAGTGCAATGAAAACCATTAAAACATTCTTTACTTCTGGGCTACAGTTAACTACCTTGCCTTCATTAAGGCAAAATGAATGTGAAAACATATTTAATGAGACATTAGCATTCAGATGTGCTTTCTGAAATAATACTATAAATAAGCAGATGAATAGATTTAATAACATTCAGGCACTACCATAAAGACCCTAATCTGATAGGTAGATTCTTATCTATTAACAACATGAAAAACAGTATTAATAATAATTCAGACAGTAGACACTAAAATATTTCCTAAAAGTTCAGCTCACTGGTATGCAATCACTAATGTACCTGTAATATGATGGATTTTGCTTCTATAGTTAGATTGTGCTATATGTCACAGCTCAATTTAAGAAACAAAAATGATGTGGATTGGCTGATCTTATCTCATGAGCACTTTCAATTGGTGCCTTGAGGTCAGAGTTAAAGTAGTATGGATATTTGAACAACGATGGAAGATTATCCATGGCTGGTTTGAAGACAGTGGGTTTTGCATTGTAAGGCCTAAAAAGTGTTCCAGGAACTAGAGTGAGCATTAGGATCTGTATATCCAGGACTCCTACCAGGAAGGAAACACCTCCTGCTCGGCTGAGCCTATATAGAAGAGAATTTGAGCTCCACGAGCTCCATGTGAGAAGAAGCAACAGATATTTGGGCTTTGCCTCATGATGATATGAGAAGAACTCTGGCCCTTCATTACTGCAAATTAATGAATCTGTGCCATTTTAAGAAAGTCCACCTATGAATGTATATAAACAAATATAGTAAATATAATCTAAATATAAAGCTGCATTAAAACTGTTAGGTTTTACCCATGTTTGCCCTCATTATTATACAAACGTTCAAATATTACAAGCTACGATCTACATAAGAGAGAGCATGAGATTGTGGCTTTCTGAGATTGAGTCACCACACATGACTAAGGAAGGGAGAAAAGAGATGCTGGGAAAAGTAGGGAGAAGGGCACAAGAACATCAGGAGGGCAGATGGAAGGGAGGAGATATGGAAGGGAGGAAATCAACTAAAATAAACTGCATATGGAAATGCTATAATGACACCTAATACTTTACATGCAAATTTAAAATTAATTTATTATTAAAATCCTTGAGGAATGGAAATGTAATAAATGAAATTCATTATTTTATATAATTAATGCAGACTAAGAATTAAAGAAATTCAGAGTTAGGTGTGATGGTGCATGCCTTTAATCTTAGCACTCCACTTAGAGGGCAGAGGTAAGAGGATCAAAGTGAGATCAAGGCCATCCTGAAAATACACAGTGATTTCCAGGTCAGCCTGAGCTAGAGTAAAACACTACGTGAAAAAAAAAATCAGCTTTTTGTTTATTTTTAAGTAAAATTTATCTGCTGGTGCACAAATAATACAATTTCTGCTTTGGATTATCAGTACTCATACAAGGAGAAGATGAGATGTGAGCACCTCACTCTTGTCAGAATGACAAGCATTAAAAAATCCAACAACAATAGATGCTGGTGAGGAAGTGGGGGGAAAAGAAACCCTCATTCACTGCTGGTGGATGCAAACTCATACATCCACTATGGAAAGCATCATGGAAGCACCTGAATAGGATGGATATAGAGCTATCGAAAGACCGAGCTATCCTTTTACTGGGCATCTACCCCCAAGATTCCTCACCAAAGCACAGAGACATTTGCTCAAACATGTTCATAGTTCAATTCATAATAATAAAGGATTGAATTCAACCCAAATGACCATCACTGGATGAATGGATATCAAAGATGTGGTACATATACACTATGTAATTCTACACAGCTGAAAGGAAAAATATAATGAAATTTAAAGAAAAGTGGATGAATTTCTTTGTATGTTTCAGAAGCCAGCGAGAACTGTGGACAACCCAACCCCACCAACTGGACAGGAAATGTTACCAGTCACCGAGGCAGGAGATGAACCACTCCTATCTTATGATATAGAGCCCAAACAAAACCTTTGATGAAGTGTTGAGATGAGCAAGAGACATATCTCCATGGCAAAGCAGATAACCTGTGAAAGGATAATGGAGACAGACACCGAGGATACACAACACAATCTAAAGCAGAAATCCAGAGATTTTTAAGACCTCAGCTGTAAAGGAGACCTAAAATTCACCCACCATGACTTAGGGATCTGAGTAGAAGAGGGGGCAGAAAGATTATAAGAGCCTTAATGGGAGAGAATACCCAGAGCCATCACTTCCCTCAGCAACAAAAACAACAACAACAACACACACACACATAAAAATAAACTGGCTATCTCTCATTCAATCCATAACCCCCTATCCCATGGACTGGTCCAGAAAGCCCACATAGGAAGGCCCCCATTGGAGTGGGAACAGAGAGGATGTAAATGGGGATAAGACTTGCTCATGCAATGTATGTAATTATTAGTAATAATTATGAAAAAAAAGACCAGAAAAAAATGTTTAAATGAGTGAATTGAGCCAATCCCTAATATATTTTAAGCATTCATTGTCAACAAATTGCAATGAATTATATTCAAACATTTCCATGACTCATAAAAGGGGACTTGGAAATAAAACATAACAATAAAATAATGTTTTATTTTATCCATGTAATATTTTTATTTGAAAAACACATATATTCCCAAATTTAATGGTTAGTTCCAATCAGCTCACAAACTGTTAATTTACAATGACTTAAAGCAAGACACATAATGTGGGGTTAAGTTATCAAAAGGACACACAGTTAAATAGAAAGCTGTAGCATAAATCATGAATGTCAGATTGTGTTGTGAATAACAATAAATATTTGTTTAGTTAAGTGTCAAAAATTTCTACCTAATCCTTTTTCTGTAACTTATTGGCACACTATTTTTTTAGACACAAATAAAACATTCCCAGGAATTCTATTTCATTTTATTGGAGTTTTACCACAGGATTTTAGAAGTGTCCCATGATGTGATGTCTACGTTCTTTGTGTAAAGAAAAACAGATTGGACAAAACATATAATAGTGAGGCAATTTAGGGTTGATAAGACACAAAAGAGAACAGTTTTCTTCGTGACTAAACATGGGCATTTTTTGGTGGGCCTGTAGGGGAAAATCCAGGTCACTACACTTTACTACAGGTCAGATATGTCAAAACGGTTTGGCCCTTCCTTATCTCTGTCATCTTAAGGAGTCCTTTCATTCCCTTCAAAGAAAGCCCTTTCTAGAGAATTAAGATATCTGGGAAGATTATTCATCTCATTTGATTTAATTTAGGTAGGTCATATATATCAATGAAATCATCCATTTCTTTCATATTTTCAAACTTGGTGGAATATATGTTCTTAAAGTATGGCCTTGTGATTTTCTATATTTTATGATTATCTGTTGTAATGGTGCTTATTTCATCTCTAATTTTATTAATTTGTGTCTCTTCTCTCTTTCCTTTCATCAGATTTTCTAAGGGTTTATCAATATTGTTTATCCTTTCAAAGAACCAACTCTTCATTTCATTTATTATTTGTATTTTTTATTTCTATTTCATTAATATGTTTTCTTCCTATCTACTGATTTTTGGTTTCCCTTGTTCTTCTTTTGCCAAGGCCTTAAGTTGAAGCACTAGGTTGTATACTTGTTTCTAAATAGAGGCACCTAAAGGTACAAATATCCCTCTAAGGAATGCCTTCATTGTGCCCCAAAGATTTCGGTATGTTCTGTTTTCATTTTCAATTGAGTCTATGGGTTTTTTAATTTCCCTGCTGATTTCTTCAATTATCCATTCATCATTAAGTAGTGTACTGTTTAATATCCATGAGTTTGTGTATGTTCTGTAGTTTTTCTTGCTTTTTATTTATAGTTTTATCCTACTGGAATCAGAGAGAGTACAGGGAATTAATTCAATTTTCCTGAATTTGTTGATTTGCTTTATGTCATAACACATAATCTATTTAGAGAATGTTCCATGTGCTGCTAAGAAAAAATGTGTACTCCATAGTATTTGAATGAAATGTTTGGCAGATATCTGTTAGTTCCATTTGTTCTATAGTGCCATTTAGTTTAATAGTGTCATGCTTCTCAGGTTTTTTTTTTTTTTTGCCAGGATGATCTGTCAATTGGTGTGAGTGGGGTGTATAAATGTGCTCCCATTATAAATGTGCTTGGTATTATCTGTGACCTTAATTCTAGTAGTGTTTGTTTAATGAAATTGGGAGCATTTGTGTTTGGTTCACATACATTTAGAATATTTGTTGAGTTGTTCCTTTAATCAATATATAATGACCTTCCTTAACTTTTTTAACTATTGTAGATTTGAAGCCTATCCTATCTGATTTTAAGATAGTAACACCTACTTGTTTCCTAGACTCATTTGCTTGAAATACTGTTTTCCATCCTTTTACCCTAAGGAGGTATCTATCTATATGGAGAGGTACATTTATTGGAAACAATAAATATCTAGCCTTTTAATCCAGTCTTTATGTCTTTTTGTTAGAAAGTTGAGGCCTTTGATGTTGAGTCATTATTGAAAATTGTATATTAATTCTTGTCATTTCTTATTTTTGTAGTTTTTCCTGCTTTCCTTTACTCTTTTATATTAGCTATAATTTGAATATGGCTTATTTTTTTTGTTTTCTCATGTATGTGCTTTCCTTTCTCTTCAGTCTGAAGGATCCCTTCAAGTATTTTCTGTAGAGCTGGCTTTGTAGACATATATTCCTTATTTCCACTTCAATTGTGATGGATAGCTTTGCCAGATATAGTAATCTTGGCTGACAGTTGTTATCTTTCAGAACTTGGAATACATCACCAGAAACCCTTCTGGATTTTAAGGTTTGTATTGAGTAATCTGCTGTTATCCTGATGGGTTTGTCTTTATAAATTACTTGATACTTCTCTCTTCCTGATTTCAATATATTTTCTTTGATCTGTGTGTTCAGTAGCTTAATTATAAGATGTCAATTAAAGGTTATTTCATGGATTTGTTTTTCTGATGTTCTAAATAGGTCCTGTATCTGCATTGACACCACTTTCCCTAATTGGGGGAAATCTCTTCTATTATTTTGTTGAAAATATCTACACTACCCTTAGTGTGAAATTTTTCTAATTCCACTATACCCTGAATAGTTAAGTTTGATCTCTTCATGGTGTCCCAAATGTCTGGAAATTCCCATTCATACCTTCCTGTTAATTTGTCCTTTACTTTCTTGGACTATTTCAGTTCTGCAACCTTGTCTTCTGGTTTAGATAGTCTGTCCTCTCCTTGACCCATTCTATTGGTGAGAATTTCTATAGAGTTTCATATTTGATTTACTGTAATTTTCATTTCTAGCATTTCTCATTGGTATTTCTTTATTATTTCTATTTCCTTATTTATATCTTTTATTGACCTCCTCATTTCCTTAAGTTGGTTTCCTATGTTCTCCTTCTAGAGTTTAATTTCCTCTTTGATTTCTTTGAACATAGTTATACTCATGCTTTTGAACTATTGGTCAGACATTTCATCTTTGTCAGCCTCAGTGAAGGTCATTTCTGATGGATTTATTTTTTGTGGAATTATATTGTCTTGATTTTTTGTGTTTCTTTTATTATAATGTAGAGATTTTTACATCTTGAGTTAATTCAATGCTTGTGTTTTCTAATTATATGCTTTAGTCTTAGATGTATATCAGATGTTATATATCTTCAGGATGGGAGCCTAATGTGTCAGGTTAGGGTTTTATACTACTCTCAGAGAAGTGACCCAATGAATTGTAGTTGCCTGCTATGAAAATAGTCTAGTATTCTGGGTGGAAAAATACAGTTCTAATATGCAAGTGGGTGATATACACATATAAACAAAACCAGCACAGAGTATTTATGCAAGAGAAGGGATCAACAGGTAATCTTAACAAAGCCAAATTTCCTAAGGGTGTATTTTAACTCACAGCCTCAATTCTGTTGACTGGGAGGTTGAGATACCTGGTTTATTTTGGGTTCCAGGTCAGCCTGTGACTGTGACCCTGCCCCCAAGAAAGACAGAAGAAAAAGACAAGGTACTATAAATCAATTCATGTCAAATGCAAAAAAGAATCACTCTCAAAACCCAAGTTACCTCTTGAAATGATCTCCAGTCTCACCCATGATGAGTATGAGGTTGGTTCTCTCCCAGTTGAACTGTAGGGTGGCTCGGTCCAGGAATCTGCTATTTAGATCAGCTATGCTGGGTGCATTTGGTGGTGGAGATGCTGCAGTTGTTGGATTTCCCATGTCTCCAGTGGCTCCAGATTTTGCAGTTGTGTATTGGAGGGTACCTGAAGCTGCTGTGGGGCTGCTCCCTAGAGTCCTCTGCTTCCATGTCTACCAGGCCAATCCCAGCTGTCACCTTCTTCCAATTTTTTGACTTTGTGTGGCTGGTGTGAGTGGAAAATACACTCACTGTGGCTCTACTCTGGCAATGCAAGGCAGGTTCTAGATGGATGTAGCTCCTGAAGGCTGAATACTGGAACTGCTGACTCTTGACCACCAACTGCAGGATTGTTGGTTGCCAGAAGCACTGAATCTAAAAATTTCCCACATACCATCAGTTTGGTAAAGAGTTTATTCTGTGGCTCTCTGCCTTTTTCTCCACCTCACCCCAGGTTGCTTTGGCTTGGGTATTACACTGCTATCTTAACTGGAAGTTGAACAGCTTTATTTTTAAGTAACATTATTATGAGTATTTTATTTACTATAAAACTTGACTTTAATTTATAAATGATTTATTACATATTTACTGATAAATATATAACACATCTGGAAATAATTCCTACAAGAACTTAGGAATTGGTAACTGTGGATAAAGTGCTTGTAAGTGCAAGAAAGCACAAGTTTCTGAGGTCCTTAGAACCCTTGTAAAGCCAGGTTATATAGTGCTACAATCTGTAATCCCAGGGTACCTAGAGCAAGAAGGGAAGGAGAGATAGAAACATTTCCTGCAAGCTTACAAATCAGCTACTCTGTATTTTAAAGTGGTGGTCAGCAAGTCACCTTTTCTCAAACACAGTGGAAGGTGAAAATCAATACTGTAGTGTATCTTCTTTCACATTTTCTCAGTAATACGTGCACAACTACACTCACACACATGAATATACACTTAACATATAAACACATTACAAATATACACACACACCAAAAAGAAATTTGGAATTGTTATGCAAGATTTAAAATATTCTGTATACTATGAAAACATTAAATAGGCATCTGAGGTGAGCTATTATGAGGAGATACTCTTATCCTGATGCCATTTTATAAAGTAAGGGATGTAGTCTTAAATATACTAGTTGGACATTCTATATTATTGGTAAATATATACATTCAATAGGCATCTTAGATGACATATTATGATTTCCTGGGGCTATGAACCCATTTTATGTCTAAAGAAAAGACAATTAAAGTAATATTAAGTACAGATGAAATGGAGCCTCAAAAATATACTTTGCCCAAAGGTATGACTCAGACTTTAATTACTAATGTTTTATGTTTTTCTATTGATTATTTACCTAACATAAAATATATCTATGTTTTTAAACACTTCTCATGAATATCATTAAGGATATAAATTTATATTTGACATATCCACATAAAATTTCCATACTCTTGTTACTCAAAAATTTTATGGAAGGTCTATTCTATTCATTGTACTATATAAGATATTAGTATATCATCTCATATTTTTATGTCATATACTGTTTTATTCATCTTAAATTGTTTTTTCTTCCTTCTTTAATACTTTCTTCTTCTGTACCCTTCATCTCATATCTTTATTAATAACATTTGTTTAAAAAGAAAATTTTATTGGATATCTGGTAGTTTCCAGAAACTATAATCTATGACAATAAAATAGAAAAGATTGACTACTTTCTAGATTTTATGCAATTTGTATTCTAGAAGTGGAGCTCAGCCATAAAATCAAAGAAATAATACATTGAACTTATAACAAAAACTATGAAAGACATTAAATAAACCTAAAAGAACAGTATCTGATGAGAAGGAAGAGTTTAAGAATTCATTTATAACTTAGGAGGCTGAGGAAGGGATATCTTATATGTGAGGCCCATTTAAGTCTTCATAGGAGATGAGGCTATTCTGAGCTACATACAAAGTAAACCCTATCTCAAATACATAAGTGTTCATTTGGGGGCTTGATCTCAATTCTTGGAATTACTAGGACCTCAATGTTGTGACTTGACTATAATTTCATACTCAGTCACTCTTATTTTTTTATTTTATTTTATTTTTTCTTTATTAAGCAGAGAGATAAGAGAGAAAGAGAGAGAGAAAGAGAGAGAGAGAAAGAGAGAGAGAGAGAGAGAGAGAGAGAGAGAGAGAGAGAGAGAGAGAGAGAGAGAGAGAGAGAGAAAATGCACCAGGGCCACCACCTTGTGGCACTTCATGCTTAAGAGTGAGATCTTAATATTTTCCCTGATAACTTGAATGCCCAATCCAAGGCAAAACTCTATGAGGCATCCTTGACTTGTATCTAGTTTCACCTTCCACAGTTAATGAATTACAAAACATTACATTCTACATGTTATATGGATTGATTTTCATTTTTACTACAAACCACAAAGTTCAGTCCATGGCTGATATTCATATGAACAAATAAGTTCAATGAACTTTAGACTAAATTCACCTGGTATTATTCTCTCCCAATTTGAATGACTCAAGATAAATTTTTATGAATAGACTTGTATAGTTCCACTGTGCTGCTCAAAATATTTAGTGATTAATTTCATAATATTGGGTCTTTCAGTCCTCAGCTGTATTTATCATAACTTTACTCTGCTACTTAAATTTACAATCGCCAATACACCTAATTAAATTCTTCAAAAATGCTTTTTTATCCCTTTCTGTCTTTGATATGTGTTCTACCCACTCCCTGGGGAAAAATTCCCATTCTGTCCCATTTCCTAAATTCCACTACTGTATTACTCTTTCCTCCAGCTCTGTTCTTGACACAATCCCTTTTAAATTTTATATCTCATTTTTGATGTTTCTTCTTCTGATAGACCTCTTTTGCTTTTGAAGCTAAGAATATATCTTCTTGCTGTTTGTTACTATGGTATTTTGTACCTCTCCCTCTGTGGCAATTTTAATTGTAGTTGATGAAGTGCACTAAATAAATAACCCTATGACAGTTCCATCTAATATGTGTCAGGTAAAAATCAAATAACAATTAATATTTACTCATTAATTCAATGAAAATAATAATAATGAAACCATCACATATTAACAAAATAAAAGTTAGTTAAATTAAAGCAAAAACAGATTGCAAGGGAATTATGGTTATGGTATATTGTGCATATATGTATGAAAGTTGTCAATAAAAATTTAACAAAAAACAGTACTGTAGATATGGCTCATTTGTAAAGGCATTTATCTGCAAATCCTAAGGACTCAGTTTCAATTCTCCAGTGCCCATGTAAAGCCAGATGCACAAGGTGGCTTATGAATCTGTTGTTTGTTTCCAGTGTTTACAGTGGCTGGAGGCCCTGGGATGTCCATTTACTCTATTTCCTCTCTCTGCTTAAAAGTAAATAAATAAATACATATGTAAATAAAAGATGGCAACTTAAAAAATTAACAATAAACCAATAAAACAATTTAATAAAAATGAATTTCAACAGCTAAAGTAAACCAAAGAGATGTCCCAGCTACAGGAGTTTCTTCCTAGTATATGGAGAAATTCCAAGGTCATATATATATATATATATATATATATATATATATATATATATATACATACATATACATATATATATATATATAAATCAGAATAATAGTTGGGAACAATAGATTAACAAAAGTAAATAATAATGAATAAAATCATCATAACAATAAATTATAATGAACATTTCACAATTATTATTCTAAAATTATGGGTCTATTTTTAAATAAAGTTATTTGAAAAAAATCACTAAGACACTTTGACAGTCCATCTGATAATCAAGATGACTAGACATTACTATTTGGTAGGTAATAATGATGCCGTATGGATACATTGAAATGAAAGATGATTGATGTTCCAGGTAGGAAGAAGGTAGGTAAAATAAAAATCTCATTATTTCTCATATAAGAACTGCCAGGACTTAAAATTTTTAAATTTTCTATTTATACTTGACTACAGCTAATTTAAACTTCAGAAAAATGAAACATTGGGCGGAGCAATATGGTGGATGAGTAACAGCGTCGCCAGGACTCTCTCCATAAAGATTTGATTTTCCAGTTGTGATCCAAACTCTGGACCCCAGGGGGCCCTGAACCCAAGCCCACCCTCTCCCCAGTTCCTGCACCAGCCCGGACAGGGTTCCCCAGCGGCTCTATGCTCCACAGAGGAACAGAGAGCCATGCCCCCCAACCCAAGCTCCTCCAATTGTCTCCTCCCAGCCGGTTCCCATACCCGCGCCGCTGGCTGAGCACCTTTCCCTCATGGGGCCCCTTCCCTCCAGCACCCGATCCTCTGGTGCACTTCTCTTCACGACCCCCCCCCCACATACACAGGCAGACACGATCCTTGGGCAAACTGACCTAGCTTGGTTCCAGGGTCAGACCTCAGGCAGATACCTGGGAACCTTGGAAGAGGCCGGTTCACACGGGTACCTGCCAGGAAGACACAGGTGGTCTTGGCGAGTACCAGGGATCACATGCCAATGCCAGGTGAGAAGACACTGGGCTCTATAGTTGGGGGTGCTAGGGCTGTGTTTACTGCAGCATACCAATTAGGGACAGGGGCCTATGAGGTGGCTCTAAGACTAAACAGTCACACACAGAGGGATCCAGACAGGTAAAGATCTGAGCCTCTCTGGGGACAGAACACCCCAACAGGAAAGACCTCTGTTTAAGATCAGACCTGGTGATATTTCCACTGGAAGCAAAGCGGGCTGAACAGCACTCCCCAGGGTGCCTGAGTCCCACTCCCCTACCTGGACATGGGCAGAAACCAACAGAAAAAAAACCCAGAGAAATCAAAGATGGAACTACCCAACTCAGGGCCTCTAGTCCAATTATGGAACAGGAAAGTGACAAGGAAGTGGAGACAACAAATATACAATCTCAAAGAGAGAATAATATGACTCCTGACCACAACTGCAATGCAAACATGAAGCAGTTAATGGCTGATATGGAAACTATGAAAAAAGACATGAATGAGATGAAGCTCACCAACTCAAGCATAGACTCCAGACTGAATTTAATGGAGAGAAATATGAATGAATTCAGAAACACATTAAATGAATTGAAGGTGAACCAACTAAGGGAGGAGCTAGAAAATCCATTGATTAAATTTGATGGGGACTCAAGAAAACTTAAAATGATTTTCAGGAATCCCTAACAAAAACAAAAATAGACTGGAAATTGGATCTCACCAAAGAATTGGAGACTATAAACAAAATTATAGCAGAAACCAAAAATGAAATGGAGTTGTTAAAAACCTCCCTAGAATCAATCAGTCCCAGAGTCGACAATCTGGAGGACAGACTCTCTCAGATGTTAAGGACAAGACAGAAGGCATTAATAAGGAACACTCAAAAGAACAGAGAATTTAATGCCATGTACTCTCCCTCATATGTGATCCTTAACCAGGATAACCGTTTTCTCTATGCAGACTAGTAGAAAGAAGTGAGAGGTTATGAATGAGGTGTTAGGGAAGGGGGGAGGGAAACAGCTTAAGCATGAGGCTAAACCAAATTAGGTTCAAATACATAAAATTCTCACGAGCACACTGTAACCTACAGAGCAATTAGTGGGCATCAACTGGCAAGAGAGGCCATGAGTAGTAGGGGAGAATGTCTAAGCCAGTGAATAATTGAGCAGTCTGACAACCCCAGGTCCCAGCCACTGGTTCCTTCCCTCACAGAGCTATTGACCAAAGTGACCCATGAGGTTCCAAAAACAAGACAGAATTCTGTCAAAGCTCTTGAATGCCCTTCCCAGGCCTGAGACAAAACCCTGTTGCTGAAGAAACCACAGAATGCCATTGATCAGCATCAAGAGACACTTCGATGTCTGGAATGGTAACCAGCCCCCAGATGGCAGTTAGTGCAGTGCTGGAAGGTACTACACAAGCTGCCAGGGGAAGCAGATCAACAACAGCTGGAGTAAACAGACCACTGTCATGAAGCACAGTCTGTGGCCATGAGTAGGCTGACCAGATCTCCTACAGGGAGAGAACAGCAAACCAAGAAAGGAGCTCTTGTGTAATGGAAGAGCCTGGACCTGGGGGAGACAATCAACAGCTATTAAATTCGGCCAAATATTCTACTCATTAAGGGGGAACCCTTGAATGGAACTGGGGATTCAGAGCGTTATGCACCGGATCCCATACTCTTGGGGTCCCAAGTGTTGGGCATTGCTTGTTGACACTGCTAGTGAGGGCACAGAGAACAAAGTGTTAAGGATGTCTGAGTGGGTGAACCCCCAATAATTCGGTAGGCATTTCCCAGCTCCATCAACCCTGACTCCCAACCCCCCCATGGGCATGCCACAGGAACCATCATTCCCATCTCAGCATTACTGGCAATGGGTATCAGACAAACTTTCTTGTACCCATCCCCATGGACTGTGGCTAGAATCACGTACTTCCCGCCACACAGGACCCCCAAATTAGGTATTCTCAGGTTGTCCATACTCACCTATCCCAGTGCAGGCTGCTAACTCACCACCCCGACCAACCAATCCCCTTTTCTCTTCCCTATTACCAATCCCCCTGACCCCCTTTTTCCTATAAATGTAAGCTCCCCCAATTGAATAAAAAACCACATGGATACACTATACACATCTGCTTGTGTCTGTGTCTCACAGGACCTCCTGCGTAGGCCCCCAGCTCTGTGGAACCACCCTGAGACAGTGGAGTAGAGTAGCAGTGACCAGTCTTCCCTCAGCTCCCACCGCTTCACCGTTTTCCCTCCACGGTGGCTAACAGCGCAACCAGAGGCGAAAACAACACCCAAGAAAAGATGCACTAAATAATGGAAGCTACTAAAAATAGAATCTAGGTAATCCAGAATCATGTATATTTGTTAACCTATACTGATCTCACTCTCTGAGGGAGATTGTGTTTGTATTTTTCAGGATGCAGTGAGAGAGCTGTGGCCCATCTAATTCTACCATCCAACCGTAGGCAGATAGCTGAGATCCTGGCAAGAGATGAGCTACCTCTCACAGTCATATCATGGAGGATCCATATGGAACCCTGCAGAGAAGGATGGGATGAACAAGGGACTCACAGCCACAGCCATTCAATCGACACAGGATAAGCCAGTGAGACAGAAACCAATGATTCTTGACACAAAAACCCGTAAACTCACAACATTAAAGCAGCCTTAATACTCACCCACCACGACTCAGGGAACTGAGAGGAAGAGGGGGTGGAAAGATTGTGAGAGCTCTGGTGGGGGAAATTATCAGAGGCATGGCACCCCTCAGTAACTACACACTTGGGTCAGGAGAACCTGGCTGAATACTAGGCTATCCATGGTCCCCTATCACAAAGACTGATCCAGACGGCTCATGGAGGAGGATATCCAGCTGACTGGGGATGGGGAGGGGGTGAAATCAGGAATTGGGGATAATAACTCAATGTTGGCCCACTAAACAATGTAACTCAGTATGGACAATAAAAAATAATAAATAAAAAAATAAAAGAATACGAAACCTTGAATAAGAAGTAAGGGATTCCTATAAATGTGATATGAAATACTGGGTGGCATGATACCTTATATTACAACATTTTCTAAATATATCTTGATGAATTCATCAATAATAAAATGAGTTTTATAGATTTTCCAAGAAAAAGGAATAAAACAAGCATATTAAAATAATTAAACATACAAAAACCTTACAGAATGAAAACATATGCTTATTTAAATCAAGAAATTTCCTTGCTGTCCCTAGTGTTAGTAAGCTAGATTTTTGGAGTTTAGAAGCATGACTGGGTTCAAGTAAATAAAGACTCATTAATTGTTACCTTTATTCGAAATCACTATGTTCACTTGTTTTTATTTTGGCAAAATCAACTCTCTATAGCTATTACATTATTTTGCAGCAATGTATTAGACATTATGTCTTTTATTTTATGAATTATTCTTAATTTTTTTACATATATGTTATTAGAAAGGAATCAACATCTTGGTATGGAGTACACATAATGTGGAAATTGTTAGGGATTGTCTATGTCAGTGAAGTTAAATTGTGACATATATTTTGGAAAGAACTCATTGAGCCTGTATATCAACATTTTGGTATATTATTTTCATTTATCAGAACTGTTACTTAGTTTATGACCATGACAAACTGAAATCAGTTTTATCATTTGTAACATCTAAAATCTATCACTAAGTCTGTCACAAGAAAATATTACTGTAGTATAAGGTGTGAGCAAGAAATAGTATATTCTTTTTAAAAAATATATATATTTATTGTCCATAATGAGTTATATTATTTAGTGGGCAAACCATGCGTTGTTATCCCGAATTCTCCAATTCCCCCCTCCCCATCCCTGATCAGTTGTATATCCTCCTCCATGGGCTCTCTGTATTAGTCCTTGTGGCAAGGGATCCTGTATGTCCTAGTACTCAGCCCGGTCTTCCTGGCCCAAGTTTGTTGTTACTGATGGGTGCCATGGCTCCTGACAGTCTCCCCCACCACGGCTCTCACAATCTTTCCACCCCCTCTTCCGCTCAGTTCTCTGAGTCGTGGTGGGTGAGTAATAAGGCTGCTTTAATGTTGCGAATTTAGGGGTCCTTGTGTCGAAAATCCTTGGTATCTGTCTCATTGGCCTATCCTGTGTTG